>ML778746.1:1526321-1578636 GCA_009831015.1 Picea engelmannii
GAGGGAGGGGAGGAGGAGGTGGAGAGAGACGAGGAGGGGAAGGAGGAGGTGGCACATACCCCAACAAATTGACAAAAAGGTCGAACCACTCAACCCTAAAGCCATAGGGGTTCGAGAGGGGAGAAATCCCAGTGAGGGGGTCTATGAGGGGTTGAGAGGGAGAAGGAACAACAATTGGAGAAAGGATTGGGAGAGGCACTGCATTAGGAGGAAGAGGGTGAGATGCTACTTCCTTGGGGCCCAAGACAGGGGGGAATTTCAGCACAGGGGGGTGGTTGTGAAAGGGTGCGTCAGCTGGAGGAGTGGTTGGGGTAAGCTTAGCCTCAACTGGATGATCAGAGGTGGGAAGGATTCTTCCCCTGGCCTCGTACCAAGCAATTCCCCGCTTGGCCTTGCCCCTGGGATGAGACATATCAAACGTGAGAGCTAGGCTAGGGAAGGAGCCGACAGAGCTTGAAGGGAGGTCAAAAAGAATATAGAGAGAGGTCGAGGTGGGCATGGGGTGGCTGCGCCAAGGAGAGTCCAAAATGTACACAAAGAGATTAGAGACAGGGATTGAAGTTTGCAGCAGAAAATGAGCTGAGGAGTGTGCAGGCGAGCCCAGAAAAACCCTGCATCTGGCTCGTGCCATGACATCACCTGCTTTCCAGAGCATTTGTCTCATGTGATTTTAGGCGCACGTCAGAAGAATGAAGGTTGGCGGTTGAGAGCTGACGTTCATGAGGATACGAAGATGGAGGGATGCGACTAGATGGGTGTCAGGTGGATGGCCGCCCATCCAGGTGGCCTCCCCATGTCCTGATTGTCCTCTGCGCTTGGAAACACCCCATCCAGGGGCCGATCCTTGGTGTTTGCTATGTTTCTGTAGGCAATAACAGTGGGATGAGAGGGATTCGACGCGGGGGAGCATGCAAAGAATCCCTCTTCCATCTCAACCCCAATATTTTCCAGTAGGTCGGCCACTTGATTCGCCTTTCTATGAACATGAGAGGGGTAGATTACCCAATGTGGTTGGAGAATGGAGTTGATTCTGATAAGCCCATAAATTTTCTCTGGGTCAGCCCCATTAAGGAGGTGGGAGAGAAGGTTGATGACAATTTGTGATTCCCCCTTAGCTATGATGGGGAATAGCTCGTGTTCTATTGTCTCTTGAAGTCCAACAAGGAGTCCCCAAACCTATCCAGTGTTGTTAGTGTTAAGTCCCAGGTTCCCTGCTGTGATGTGTAGGATTTCCCCTCTGTTGTTGCGTATGATAGCTCCGTATTCGGTTGGTCCTGGATTTCCTTTGGAGGCCCCATCGAAGTTTAGTTTGTGGCACCCTATGGGCGGAACTTCCTAGTGGGCAGGGCTATGCTTACAATGGACAGCAGTGGAGGTTGAGCTTCCAGGTGTTAAGGATGTGACTCTCATTTGGGGGGAAGTTTAGATCTCGAACTGTCCAGGGATGCATGGAGATGGTTTCATTAAGATTGGAATGGATGGTGGTCTAGAATTCTTGCCAGGTCCTGGTGACTATTTGGAAGGTTCATCTGTTCCTTTCTTTCCAAATATGCCAGATGATAAACCCCAAGAGCAGTTTCCAGATTTTGTTGAGGAATGGGGATTGAAAGGCCGTGCTTCTCCAACATGCTACTATTTCCCGAAGTCCTGTGCAGTTCCTTTCTATGGTTCTCATTAGGCAGGCGTTTTTGGCCCAAATGCTTGAGTTGGAGGTGCACAGTTTTAGGAGATGATTTTGAGTTTCCTCCTCTGAACTGCACAACTGGCATCTAGAGGGGCCGATGAAGCCTCTTTTTTTTAAGATTGTCCCACGTGAGAATATTGTTGTGCGCCAAAAGCCAGAGGAAGGTGTTGATTTTCAACCAGGATTTTATTTCCCAAATTTTTCTCCAAATATCTTCCTGTGGTGAGGAGTTGTGGCCTACTCTTAGGAGATACGCTTCTCGGATGTTGAAGGTTCCTGTGGTGGAGCGTCCCCATCTGAGGATGTCATTGGCTTTTTGTTTGATAATTTTCCATGCATTGAGGTGATCTTGCAGTGGTTGGATATTGAGATCAGTGGGGATGTTCAGGTCCTCATGAGAATTCTTCCAGGTGCACCATATATCCCTTGGCCTATCTGGGATCTAGTAATCCTTTACTTTGGTTAGTCTCGCTTTAGTGGTGAAGGGAATGAGGGCACTGAAATTCGGATCAGTATTTAGAGCTGGGAGTTGTTGCCAAGAATCACTCCAAAAATGTGTTGACGAACCACTTTGTAATTCCCAAAATGAGTGGTCTGTGATAAGTCCCTGATTGTCTCTGGCTACATTCCAGATAAGCGATCCTGGGCTTTGACCACTCCATCTGATGAGATTTGTTTGGGGAAATTGGGGGTATATTTTTTCCTCCAGATGTGTGCCCAGAGATCTTGGGGTCTCTTTAACCAGTGCCACCAAATTTTTGCACTGAGAACTTTGTTGAGAATGGTTGGATCCTTGAGGCCAAGGCCCCCTAGGATCTTTGGTTTGTAGACTTTTTACCAGCTTACCAAAGTGAATTTTCTCCTCTCTTTGGTGCCATGCCAGAGAAAGATTCTTTGAATGTTTCTTATAGTGCTGAGAATGAAATTAGGGGTTGCAAGGGCAGAAAAAACATAGACCAGGAGGGCTTGTAGAATTGATTTCTGAAGGATGAGGTGTCCAGGATGATTGAGGGAACAAAAGGTCCGAGAGGAGAGTTTCTTGTGGAAATTGGAAAGTAATGAGTCCCAAGAAGCATTCCTTAGAGGGTTATCAATGAGGGGGATTCCTAGATAAACAGAGGGGAGGGTACTATGGGTGAAGCCCAGGATTTGGGTGAGGTGGAGTTGTAGCTCAGGAGGCGTATTGAAGAAGAAGACTTGGGATTTGGTCATGTTCACTTCCATTCTCGAGGCTTCGCAGAAGAGGTTGATGATGGATTTGAAACATAGAGCTTCTCTGGTGGTAGAAAGTCCCATGAGAAGAATGTCGTCCATGAATTGAATATGGGATATAGGGGGGGGAGATGCTATGGGGGGCGAGACCAGAGAGAGATTTTTCAGTGATGCCTGCCTTGATAGTGCGACTCAGTCCTTCTGCCATAAGGATGAAGAGGAAAGGTGAGAGTTGATCACCTTGCCTTATACCTCGTGATGGGGAGAAAGGTGTCGTCGGAACACCATTGATGAGAATGGAGAACAAGGATGAGGAAGTAAGATTGACAATCCAGAAGACCCATATAGGGTCAAAGACAAAGGCGAGAAGGTTCAATCTCAAATAGCTCCAACTTAACTTGTCAAAGGCTTTAGAGAGATCTAGTTTTAAGAGCTTACCTTGAGTTTTTGTTGAGTGTAGCGAATGGATGATTTCATGTGCCAGGATGACACTATCCAAAATTTGTCTTCCTTCCACATAATCGAATTTCTCTGAGGATATGAGGAACGAAAGGATAGGTTTGAGTCGAGTTGCAATGATTTTAGTTAGGATCTTGTAGATGACGTTGCAAAGGGCGATAGGCCTGAAGTGCGAGGGGGAGGTTCTGTTGTTTTCTTTGGGTATGAGGGTGAGAAAGGTTGCATTGAGGGCTTGAAGAACCTACCCAGAGAGTCTAGAGTCTTTGATGATTTCCCATACATCTTCTCGAATGATGTTCCAGCAGTGGTGAAAGAAGCCTAAGGTGAAACCATCAGGTCCTAGAGCTTTGCCCAATGGGGTATCCTTGAGATATTGGTCGACCTCCTCCTTAGTGATTGATCTCATGAGTGCCTCATTATTTTCTTTGGTTACCCCCTTGGGAATGTTTCTGAGGATTGCATCGATGGCTTGCTTCCTGTCGGGTTCTGCGAGAAGATTTTTGTAGTAGGTAAGCAACTCTTTTTCTATGTCTTCATGATATTGAATTTTGATCCCTTGCTCCGAGACTAGATGGGTGATGCAATTGGTGTGCCTACGCTAAATCATGGATTTGTGGAAGAATTTAGTATTTTTTCCCCCCTCTTTTAAACATTGGATGAGGGATTTTTGTCGCTAGAGTATCTCTTCCTTCTTCCATCTTTTTGCTATCTGGTTGCTTAGTTTTAATTCCTGCTCCTTTAGGGAGTCCATCAGTGCTTGAGAGTGAATCTGCTATTGGATGGTTTGAATTTGTTGATTGAGACTTACCCGTGCTTGCTTAATGTTTCCAAAGGTGGTCTTGTTCCAAGATTTGAGTTGAAGCTTGAGGTTTTTGAGCCTCTGTTGAAATCTATACATTGGGGTGCCTGTTTTTATGGCTGCCTCTTCCCACCATTGCTAAATATTTGTTTGAAAGTCTAGGTGTGTTAGCCATAATTTTTCAAAGTGGAATGGATTTATGCCTAAGGTGCCCTAAATGTTGAGAGACAGTAGTATCAGCCAGTGGCTCGACCCCGGAGTGTGGATGACTGTGGCATTCTAGGCTAGATTATCCAACATTATGTCTTCCAAAAAGAGGAAGTGATCCAGTCTGTTGGATACATGTTGTGCCCCCGAGTGTCTATTGGACCAGGTGAAGGGCCCATTTTCCATGCTAGAGTCAATGATTTTCAATAGATCAATGGTGTGTTTGAAAAGCTCACTGTCATTCCCCAATATGCGAGTGTGCCCCTTTTTTTCCTCTAGACCTGTGATCATGTTAAAGTCTCCTCCAAGGATCCAGTGATGGTGTCCAATATGGTCAGATATCCAATCCAAATGGTGAAGGAAGGATGCCTTGTCTCCTGGTCGAGGAGGACCATAGAGGTTTGTAATGTAGCCCTATTTTCTAGAGCCAATGAGGTGGAAGGACATGGTAATGGTCCATTTGGAAGTGAGGAAGTCATTCAAAATAACTGTGTTTGGATTCTAGAGTATGGCTAATCTGTCGGTTGTCCCTCTAGAATCCACTGCCACCTATTGGGCCTACTTCCAACATTTTTGAAGATTGGAGGAAGCTTCCTCTCCTGCACACTTTGTTTCCTATAGGATAAATATGTCTGGTTGATCCTTCCTAATTCTCTCTTTGAGAAAACCTTGTTTTCTCTTGGAGTTAAGACCCCTTATATTCCAGGATATAATCTTCATGAGGATGATGGGGTTATGAGGGGAGGGAAGTTGTCCGAGATAATATGTATTTGGCCTGAGTTGACTAGGAAGTTTCCAACATCTTGAATGAGTTGATGTTTTGGATTTTGTCCTCTCTTTTTCTCATCTTTTGTAGGTTTTCATTGTTCCTTCGAGGTGCCTTTCTGGATTCCTAGATTCGAGCTAGCGCGGGCTAATCCTCCTACTGAGGAGTTGAGGAAAACTTTGTGAAATTTGCGCAATTGGTCTTGTGGGATGGTGTAGAGTTGTTTCTTACGATAGGATTGTTCCAGATGTTCCATATCTATACCTGCGAGCTCCTGATCCTCCAGGTCCAGATCTGGATCTCCTATATCAAGTCCGAGGTTTTAAGGGAGAGAGGGCTTAGTGATAGCAGTCTGCGGAGGATCTGAGACAGTGTGGTCAGGAAGGTCAGGGTTAATGTCAGTCGTTGGGGCTGTCAGTGGAGTGGTTGAAGAGGAAGGGGTATCCAAAGTGGTTTGAAGGGCCTCAAAGGAATTTTTGGTAGGGGGTCCAGGGGTGGTCTGAGGTGGCAATTTTTTAGCTGGGTGTCTTTGTCGACCTGTGACTTGGGTGAAACCATCCTTGGGTTTGTTAGGGTTTTCCTGGGAAGGTTTTGTAGGGTTATTTAAAGGGAATTCACAGAAGAGATGTCCATGTTCGTGGCATTTGTGACAACTAAAGGGGATGGGCTCATAGTCAAGGGTTTGGGACCATTCTTCATCTTGATAATCTAGGGTAATGGCTCCGGGGAGGGGTTTAGAGATATTCAAATAAACACAAATGCAAGCATAAGCGATATACCTTCATTGTATTGTCGCCTTTGAGGCTTTGACATAGGTTCCAATGGTGTTGCCAATTCCTGCTAGGATCTCTTCAAGCCAAATTTCATGTCGGAGTGAGTATAGTTGCAGCCAGACTGGGGCGTATGTGAAGTCTTCCTTTTCCGGGCTGAATCTCTCCGTCCAGAAGTGAAGGAAGAGGCCTGCCGAGTTGTAGAAGTATGACCCTCCTTTGAAGATTTGATTTATGTCCTCCAGGTTGTGCAGTATTATTGTAAAGAAGCCTTTTGATCCAAGTTGGAGGTCATAATGATCCTTTGGCTTCCACCAGTGTTGAATCCATTTGACTAGGTCTTTTTATGAGGGCCATAGCCCCAAGAATTTCCCTATCAGTGCAAAATATCTCATACACTGTTTCTGGTCTTCTATTCTCGGAGAGTTGATGATATATTTGGGGGATATTGGGGGTTGAAAAATGCATTTTCCTGGTTCCCAGGTTGGATTATTTTTTGGCTGACTAGTTTCGGGATCGATTTCCATCGACTTATCCTTTGACATTTCTTCCTCCAAAATTATTTGCCGCATTTCGTCTGGAAGCTCGAAATTCGACTGTTTTAAGTGATTAGGGATGTGTTCCTTGGCCGTGATGGTGCTGTAGGAGGGGGTCGAGTGCCCCCTTCCTTCAGTTTCCATACGCGTAGCAGTTGCAGGAGAGGCAGTTGGTTGCAAGGCTAAAACCCTAGCGCCTGTTGATCGACACTTATGATAAAAAATATATGTTTTTTTTACCCCTTTCACTTGCTTTGAAAAAAGTGTTTTTTTTTAGTTTTTAATTGATAACAAAAAAAATGAATTATATTTTTTTGGTAAATATTTAACTACAATTATTTTCTATGTATTGAAGTAAAGGTAAAAAAATGTGTTAAAAATGATATTTTCCACTATAAGTATGGAACCATAACTTAATTAAGGACACATAATTATATGAAAAATCTTAATTTAAAAAAAATAAATGGTGTACAACAATTTTAACATTGGATGGAGCATGAAAATATGATTAAAAACACCATTCAATTGTTGGGTATGTATTATATTCTTTGCATGTGTGTGTGGGCGCATCAGATATAACAACTATGTCTGATGATCCATTTAGTAGTGCTCTTTGTGTCGTGTGCACTAGGCACTTTCCTAGGGGGATCCCAAGGGGGGTAGGTATGCCCCCCTGGTTACGCACAGAGTTCGGGGCAACACCCTGAAATTTTTGTTTGGGCGGTTTTTGCTATTTTTAACAGTTTTCTAAATTAATCTCATATTAAGGGATTAGGGTTTTGGTATTTACGGAATACCTAAAAAAATTGTATATATTGTATGGTGAATGGTAAAATTCGACAAAATGAATATAAGAAAGGTTTTCCCGGTTGAGGGTTTCCGGTATAAAATCTCTGTGTACTCTGTGTATGAGCCATTGATTAAATTTTGTTTTGCTTAAGAATCTATATACATTTCTTTACTTCATAGGTTTAAAACTTACATGTGGTATCAAACCTCGTTTTTGGCTTCAGAGGGACGCCTTTGTTGATGAGGGTTTGGCTCGGTCTTGATAGATCAAGGTTATCTTGGGTCTGTGATAAACCTGGGTTTAGTTGGAGCTTTTGCAGTGGATATTCAAGTATAGAAAGAGGAATGGCGAGCTCATATAGAATCGAGATAGAGAAGTTCAGCGGTAAAAACTTTGAGCTATGGAAGCTCAATATGGAGGACCTTCTTGTAGACAAAGAACAATGGATCGCTGTGGATCCTGGTACATAGCCTATGGGTACACCGTCTACTAGCACACAAGCTACTGGTACACAACCTACTAGTACACAAACTACTAGTACACCAACTACTGGTATGTTGAAGGAATATTGGGAGAAGTTGGACAAAAGAGCAAGGAGTACTATTCGACTCTGCCTAGCAGATTCAGTTTTGTTGAATGTCTCAGGAGAATCTATAGCCAAGGAACTATGGGATAAGTTGGGGAATTTGTATCAATCAAAGTCCCTGGTAAACAAGTTATTTCTTCGAAATAAGTTGTATCATCTTAGGATGGAAGATGGAGATTCTATGATAGAACATCTAAATGCCTTTAATACTCTGGTAAGTCAACTTGTCTCTGTTAATATTACAATTGCAGAAGAAGATACGTGTATTACTTTTTTATGTTCTTTGCCAGACTCTTGGGATAATCTGGCTATAGCAATTGGTAGTACCACTCAATCTACATTGAAGTATGAGGATGTCATTTCATCCTTGTTATCTGAAGAGATGAGGTGGAAAAGCATGAATAGTCATAGCACAGATGCTTTATTTGTAAGAGGTCATACCCAAGATAGGAGTCTTGGTAAACATTCGGGGGGGAGATCTAAATCTACAGGTAGATCTAAGTCTCCAAGAAAATCTTTGAGGAAATGTTGGAAGTGTGGTGAAATGGGGCATTATAAGAAATATTGCAAGTCTAACATGGTTGATAAACCAAAGGGATCTGATAGTACCTCTTCCATAGAAGCAAAAACCTCCACTAAAGAAGGAGGTGATGTTTACCTGGCATCTACAAGTACACATGCAGACCATGATGTATGGTTGATTGACTCAGGTGCGTCATACCATATGAATCCTCATAGTGAGTGGTTCTCTGAATATGAAAAATACGATGGTGGTGATGTATTCCTAGGAGATGACTCGACAACAAAAATCTTTGGACGTGGAAGGGTTAAGTTGTTGCTAAATTGTGGAAGGATTAGAACTCTCTCTGGGGTTCTGCACATTCCAAAACTAGCCAGGAGCCTAATATCTATAAGCAAGATGGATGATGCAGGAGTGGATACTGTATTTGGAAAGAACACTTGCAAGATTGTACGAGGAGCAATGGTGTTGATGAGGGGAGCTCGGTGTGGAAATCTATGTGTAACACTTACACTAATGGGTGTAACAGTTCTGTTGTCACTGAACAGAGAAATAAAGAAGACAAGACCAATATTGTCCCTGAAAATAAGACAATGATGTGGCATCAAAGACTGGGACATATTGGAGAAAAGGGAATTTGAACACTACATGGTAAAGGTATCGTTGAAGGTATGTCTAATTGCACTCCGGATTTTGATTTATGTGAACATTGCATATATGGTAAACAAAATTGAGTAAGATTCCCATCTGGTGCTACAAGAGCAAAGGGGATCTTAGAGTTGATACACAATGATGTGTTTGGACCTGTTCCTGCTCCATCCCTAGGTAAATCTGTGTATTATGTTTCATTCATAGATGATTTTTCAAGGAACACATGGATTTATTTTCTTAGAAAGAAATCTGAGGTATTTGATAAATTTAAAGAGTTTAAGGCTCTAGTAGAAAATTAGACAGAGAAGAAAATAAAGGTATTGAGAATAGATAATGGTGGAGAATTATGTGGAAATGAATTCGAAGAATTCTATAAGAAGTGTGGCATAGAAAGGAAGAAGACTAATCCATACACTCCTCAGCAGAATGGAATTGCAGAAAGGATGAACAGGACACTGATGGAAAAATCAAGGAGCATGCTCAACGGTGTCAGGTTAGGACAAGAATTCTAGGCAGAGTCAGTGGGTACAACATGTTACCTGGTCAATCGATCACCTTCATCAACATTGGATGATAAAACTCCACACGAGGTATGGTATGGAAAGAAACCCTCTCTTAAACATCTTAGAGTGCTTGGTTGTGATGATTATGTACATATTCCAAAGGAAAATAGGAGTAAGCTGGATAAAAAGGTTGAAAAGTTTATATTTATTGGTTATAAAAATGGTGTGAAAGGTTATAAGCTTTGGAACCCAAAAACCAAGAAGACTGTTTATAGTCGAGATGTTGTTTTTAGAGAGGTAAAATATGTGTCCAAACATGAATTCCTACCAACACAAGACGAACCTGAGAAAATAGAGCTTGAGTTGGATGATGCAAAATCTGAATCATCTCAAGAAGAGGAAGCAGAAGAAGAAGAAGAACCTCATACCCTAGTATTGAGGAGATCAGTGAGAGATAAAAGGCAACCAGAAAGGTATAGTCCACCTGATTTTTGTTCCAATTTTGCTAATCTATTACTGATGATGATCCCAGAACTGTCAGGGAAGTAGTGAATTCAGAGGAAAGTAAACTCTAGAAGAAGGCCATGGTTGAAGAAATGGATGCCTTGGATAAGAATGAGGCATGGGATATAGTTGAGTTGCCAGCTAGAAGAAAATATGTTGGTAGAAAATGGTTGTTTAAGAAGAAGTTTAATGCACAAGGTAAAGTGGAGAAATACAAAGCTCGGTTAGTACTAAAAGGTTATTCCCAGGTAGAGGGAATTGACTTTGGTGAGATTTTTTCTCCTATTGCTAAGTTAAATTCTATTATATTTCTTTTATCTATTGTTGTTTCTTTTGATATTGAAGTGGAACAAATGGATGTGAAGACAACATTCCTACATGGGGATTTGGAAGAAGAAATCTACATGAAGCAGCCAGAAGGATTTTTACTGAAGGGAAAGAAAGAGTTGGTTTGTAAGCTAAAGAAGTCACTATATGGTATGAAGAAATCACCTAGGATGTGGTATGAAAAGTTTGACACATACATCCTTGGATTGGGATTTGTAAGAAGCAGGGCTGATCATTGTGTATATTCCAAGCAAGTTGGTATTCAATTCATTTATGTAGTGTTGTATGTTGATGACATGTTGTTGGTAAGAAATAACATGAATATTATCAAGGAGGTGAAATCACATCTATCCTCCAAATTTGACATGAAGGATCTCGGTGCTGCTAAATTCATTATGGGAATGGAGATTAAAAGAGATCGTGCAAACAGGAAACTCTAGTTGAATAAGAGAAAATATGTTGAGACGATATTGCAGAGGTTTAATGTGCATGGAAGTAAACCAGTCAAGGTTCCTATTCATATAGGTGTAAAGTTATCTGCAGATTAGTGTCCCAAGACACAGGAAGAAGAAGAGGACATGTCCCATGTTCCATATGCCAGTGTAGTTGGCAGTTTGATGAATGCAATGGTCTGTACTAGACCGGACATTGCACATGCAGTGGGAGTTTTGAGCAGGTATATGCCAAAACCAGGGAAGGAGCATTGGACAACAGTAAAGAGGGTATTTAGGTATCTTTGTGGCACTACCAGTTATGGATTATTCTACCAAGGAAGACCAGGATTGGACAGAGTGCTGGACATACATGGCTTTGTTGATGCATACTGGGCTGGAGATATGGATCGCAAAAGCTATACAAGTGGGTATGTGTTTAACCTATTTGGAGGAGCAATCAGTTGGATGAGAAAAAGATAGGTTGTAGTGGCACTCTCAACTACATAAGTTGAATACATGGCAGCCACTCATGCAAGCAAGGAAGCAGTATGATTACAAATATTGTGTTCAGGTGTCAGGTTGGTCCAACAAGTAGTGAGATTAGATTGTCATAGTTAGAGTGTAATCTTCCTAGCAAAGAACCCAACTTATCATTCGAAGACAAAGCATATTGATCTTCAGTATCACTTTGTGAGAGACATGATTGAGGAAAAGAAGGCGTTGCTGGAAAAGGTTGACACTTTGAAGAATGTTGCAGATTCATTGACAAAGTCTATGAGCACAGAAAAGTTCTCCTGGTGTAGAGTAACAATGGACATTGATGCCCTGGATTGTTGACTATATAATGCCCTGGACCCCTGGATGCAAAGAAAACGACAAGTGGGATAATGTTGGGTATGTGTTATATTCTTTGCATATGTGTGTGTGGCCACGTCAGATATAAAAACTACGTCTGACGATCCCTCTTTGCTATTTTTAGCGGATTTTGTTATATTCTTTGCTTAGCGGATTTTTCTATTTTTAGCGATTTTCTAAATTAATCCCGTATTAAGGGATTAGGGTTTTGGTATCTACGGAATACCTAAAAACATTGTATATATTGTATGGTGAATGGTGAAATTCGACATAATGAATATAAGAAAGGTTTTCCCGGTTGAGGGTTTCCGGTATAAAATCTCTGTGTACTCTGTGTATGATCCATTGATTAAATTTTGTTTTGCTTAAGAATCTATATGCATTTCTTTACTTCATAGGTTTAAAAATTACATGAATAAAAAAAAATAGAAAAGTTTGAAAATAGATGAAAAAACACTATTGAGAAAAAAAAATTGAACAATTTGAAAATAAATGAAAAAACAAGCATTTAAAAAAAAAGTGGAAACCTTATGTATAAGAAAATTTAAAATATAAAAAAACACCTAAAAAGGGAGGGGCTTGCTACCGGTAGCACCATTTTTAAAAACAGGGTAAGAAACTTGATCCCCCCAAAAATGAGAACTCTGTAGAGTTCTTGTTAGTTGAAAACTATGTTATAGCCCATGGTTGATGTTTTACTTTCTGAAGGAAGATGCTCTTCCAGATCTCACAGATGTGAGTGGAAGAATGGTCCAGATGACTCAGTTTGTATCATGATATTGTTATGCAGGTTGATGTCAGATGATATGATTGTTGTAGAGACTATATGTCTCTAGAAAATAGTTGTATGCTACTGTGGTGGATGTGATCCACTGGTAGTGATTATATGTCACTGGTTAGTAGCAATGTGCTACTGAGAGTGGTTGTGTACCACTGGATAGTAGTTATATACTACTATGAATAGACATAGTTTTTCTTTATTGGATGGAATTGTTCAGAATTCCATGGAGACTATCTAGTTGGATAGTGATGATGGTGCTCATTATTTGATCATGAGATAGCTTGTGTGGATATGATGATGCTACTGATTAAATGGTTTGTTTTTTCTCAATACCATTTCCTTTAATGCCTCCCTATCTAGGAGGGAGTGTTGATATTATGGTAATTGAGGGAGGTATTAACCTCCACGTATAACCTTTGATAAGATTAGAATATTCTGGGAAACAAGAGAAACCCTAAAAAGTTGGATAATAACCCTAGGAGACAAGTCGACTCAAGAGAATATTTAATATTGTTTTTTTAGCCTCCAGAAAGATAATACATCCTAGTCAAGAGAGATAGAGAAGTACAAATAGACAGCGCTAGAGCTCATTTGTCACTCTTACTCTCACAACTGCATAAGACTAGTGGTGCAGAAGTCTGGAGAGGGAGTTCAACTGTAGTTGTTTCAACTGGTATTTTGGTTTTTGGTTGGAATTTCTCTTGGTTATGGTTTGGACTTTATGCTTAGTCTTTGGCTATTCTTTCTTGGTGCACTATCCTTGGAGAAATGTGTGTTGCCTTGGGTGGCTATTGGACTACTTCTAAGATTATTGTATCTATCAAGGTTAAGGTGCTCGGGGGTGGCCTTTGTGCCTATGGTTGGGTGAAAATATTGCTATGTTTTCTATGGTGAAATGAGAATACCTTTTTTCCTAACATTGAGCACTCCTTTCTCTTTGGCTTTTGCACTCCAAATGCTCACTTTAAGAGCTCCACACGTTATTTTATGCTCCAAGAATGCAATTAGTTATTTTCTTCACACCACTTGGATGTTTACTTTCCTGTTGCACACCTGCAAACAATTCTTACAAAGAATTGGTACTCTGTTTATCCTCCCCTTTGCCTGTTGTTTGTAGAAAAAATATCGCTCTGATACCACCTGATGCAAATCACACGACCTCCCAGTCTATGGATCATTCACAGGAGTCAAAATGGCTCTCAGATCATTGTTGGATCCTCTCTGATGCACATAGGTCCCTTAATTTCTGTTGCAGGCTCAACAAAAAACCCGTTGGGCACTTATACCAAGCCCCTTTACTTCTCAGGTTTAAACCACATGCTCTTTCCCTTTTATCCCTGATAGAATCTAATGTGACTATGGGTTAGAACCAAGTGCTGGCCAAAAAGGCACTACTTGGAAACTACGGGACTCTGACGCTCCGGGAAATTCACCCAAAACTAAACACG
This sequence comes from Picea engelmannii, assembly GCA_009831015.1. Classification (NCBI taxonomy): domain Eukaryota; kingdom Viridiplantae; phylum Streptophyta; class Pinopsida; order Pinales; family Pinaceae; genus Picea; species Picea engelmannii. The sequence goes on from ML778746.1 coordinate 1,540,154, forward strand.
CCAATCTACTCAGAGTGTTACCAGTGGAACTTGGTCATAAAGTGACTTGACTGAAAACTGTGGGTTTTATCCCGTCCTTCCACTCTCTTGCTCATTAAATGGTCAAATCTAATGGCTGGTAGGGATCCTCTCCCCTCCACAATCTATAGTGGAGATTAAATTCGAGACTCTAGGATTCATAGTTCCTTCCCCAAACAACACATTGACCAAACTCCCAGATCATCGAATCTCCAAATCACCGAGGGCTTGAAGATCAATGGTCCACTCTCCTCCTTGATCAATGGTGGGGATTTACTCTAGACTTCAAAACTTTGGGGCCTCCTGCTCCAAATAATACAAAAACCAAACTTTCGGAGTAGCGAAATGCCAAATCGTTGAATCGTAAGATCTAGGACTGTTGTTCTCTCCACTTGATCTACGACTAAGATTCACTCCAAGAATTCAGATCTTTGGGGATCTGCAACTCCAAGACAATAACCAATTCTCTTGGATAGCCAAAGTTCCAAATCCCAAAATATAAATTCCTTGGGGATCTATGGATGACGTTCCCCTCATCTAGATCAATGGTTGGGAAATTGTCTTCCTTTCCTCCGTTCTCTCCTCTGATCAAGGATTGATCCAATAAACCAGATCAAATCTAGCGGCTGATCTGATGACTATTGTAGCTTTCTCCTCCATCATGGCCCCACTTCCTTAAAGGCATTTTCTCAGGTTCTCAAAGGCTTGGCCTTTGATTTATTTTCGTGGGGCTGACTCCTTGGCATCTACTTACTGTCACGGATCACTATCTCTCCCAAGATTGTAATTTATTTGAACTTCAAAGGGGTTCGACCCTTTGTTCCTTCAAACAACTCCTTATGCCATCCCGACACCCACAATTTTCCTCTTGATCTTATGACACTGTTAAAGTATTCCTTCAGTTCCCTCTTGACAGTTTGTGCTCTTCCTCCTGAGATTTACAATCACTCTGACAAAGTGTTGGTTTTGTGCACTCCTTTCACTTGCTCACCTGAGTCTTGGACTTCAAAGACTCTTCTGCGCACTCCTTGCACTTACTCTGTGCAGACTTGCACTATCTCTCCTGAGCTTGAAAAACACTTGGACTTTGTCCTTAGCACACTCCTTACGCCAACCTCCTATCCCTCATGAGTGTATGATTGGTTTTGGTGTTCCCACTTGACACTCTTCTCCTGAACTCGAAAATGAGTTTTTGCGCACTCCTTGCATTGGATTTTCAAAGTTCTCCAATAACTCTAATGTGCACTCCTTGCATAGTCTTGAGAGCCCAAAACACTCAGAAATATACACAGATAGAGACTTATATCTATTCTTGCAAAGATAACATTCATATAGTCATAGCATTCACAAACATGCATAGGAATTCACACACATTTACACAGACACATAGAGATACTAAAAAATAGAACTCAAATTTCTATTAACTGTGAATGTTTTACAATATTTTACAGTGTTTACAGTGTTGGACTGCAACAAAGTCTTAGATCCTTCTCTCCTCTCCTCTCTCTATTCAAAAACTTACTTACATCATAGAATACATTGATTTATACATGGATGGATTCTCGAGCCTTCCCTCCAGATCATTCTAGTTCTATCATGTCTAATTAAATGTATTCCTATCACTAAGCGATCTCAATAAATATTCATTCACAAATTTAGATACGAGGTGATGCTCAGTATATGTACAAACTATGATCTATTAAAGGCTATTACACTATCCTTACACAAATACAATGGGTCTTTATTTCATTGATCCTTAGAAACTTTATTACATTAAATTGGATATTTTAAAACAAAATGAGAGGATTGTGCCACTCTCTCCTCGGGATCTGCTCTTGATCCTCCTACGTTGCAATGGTTGTTCGATGTGCTGTTGAGTGGGAGCGATGATCGTTCATCACTCCTTCACCACCAATGCAAGATAGACCTTCACCAATCTCCACATCCCTTTCCTCCTGGAATAGTCCAACACAATTACCACTAACTCTGGTATGGAATCATAAAGCAAACCTAAAGCCCAACCAAAATATAGGGCCATGAAAGAACAACCACTTCCTATTACTTTGATACCCTATAGAGTCCCATTTGAAGGCCTTCCATTCACAAAGGTACCCCTGCTCAAGTGTGTTGATTATAATGTACACGACCCCCACCATTTCCCCGAACTCTGGGTTGACAGATACAACGAAGTCATACGACACAATGATGGCACTGACTAAATCATAATACAAGAGTGGGAACAACCATTTAAGAGATTCAAGATCATCAAGAATTACAAATACAATATGAAACCAAAAGGGAAACACACACAACCTATTAGACCTAGTACGCTAAGATCAATACAACATTTACTAACCTTGTTTGGGTTGTAGAGATCTTAGATGCCCATATTCCTACGACTTTTTCACATAGATGTGACATCCCTCCGGTATTTAAGCTCTTTGTAGTAAAATATTGTTTGCAACACCTCGAGTCACAACTCACTGCTCTTCATCAAGAAACACATCACACCAATGCACCTTCCTCACAACTCCAGACATTGATTAAGTTGGCACAGGCATTTCTCCACATTGCTCAACGTCGAGTGGAAGCATTCTACAAAATGGTTGACTATAGCTTCACCCTATGAACCCATCTCCAAAACTTTATAGAAGTATCTACAATCGCAGAGTGGGTTCGCACAGCTGAAGTAGACGTATCACAAAAAAAACAAGACCTAACTTCTTTATCTCCTAGGGAGCACGTCACTGAGATGCTAGTTATCACAATAAGAACAAAGGAGATCACTGCAATGTAGGTCGAATAAAATAATATGTCTTATATGATCTCGGTTGCAACGAATAAGGCCTTGACCTTGTTCATTCATCTCTCCGACCTACAAGTTTCTGTCGACCCTCTCATCACGTAACTCAACAACACAAACTTGACAAACCCTCGGGTCACAACTATGGAAGTAGATGTGGTTTTCCATCTTATGCAGAAGATCCAAGACCACTTTTCTGATCTTGAGCATTATTTTCATTAGTTCATGCAAGAACTCAAAAGTATAGTGTCGTTCAAGTGATTCCATAAAGTAGTTGGCTCAAGGATGAGCCAAGTAATAGTGGTGGGGGCTTGCTGGCAGGTTCATTTAGCACAAATGCACAAACTATGTTGTCTGTACTCATTCCAAAGTTTTTCATGTGCTTAAGGTAATGTGTGAAGAGTGACAAAGAGTGCATGCTAGAATGCATTTTGAAAATTCACAACAGGCCTAAAATATTATTGAATGTGCGTTGGTCCTAGATTTTATGTGCTTCGAAAATCAAGACGATGCACACTGGAATCAGAAAAAGAATCAATGGGAAATCGTCTCGAATGATGACTGCCAATAGTGCAAGGGATCGTGGAGCTAACAAAAGATGAGTTAGCAGGGTAGTTAATATTGCCCCGGTCTTGGAGTCTACATGGATTGCAGGCAGGTGATAAAAGCGTGCAAGGTAGTTTTTCAATCAAACAAGTGGAGTAGAGAAGAAAGAGACAAAGCTCTCGAGCAAAGAAATCTATAAAAGGAAGAAGTGATATAAAAAATGGAGCTAGATAGATGTTTAGATGAAATCCATTGAGTCCTTGGTATGGAGCTCACTTTGAACCTGTTGTAATTCTATAATGCTTTTGAATATACCCAGGAGTCTATTATAGGCTTGAAGTCTTGAGAGAATGCACATTGCGTAGTGTGTTGTATTTCTGACGATTTATATAGAGAAGATATGAATTTATGTGGTTGTCATATATATATATATATATATATATATATATATATGTAATGCATGCCTCTATTTTAATGGAATGACACTGGTACTAAAGATGCGACAATTCTGATCTCTTATGTGTCTATCGAGCATGAGGTGGACAAATGTGTGTATTATTTTACTTCTTATTCATAATTATTTTTTAGATATGAGTTGCATGAATTCCAGACCTGATGGATCTTTGTGTGTTTAGCCTTCATCCCTGTCACAAGAGCTTATGGTATCTAAGATCCTCTCTGCATTATAGGTGAGACCTTCCTCAGTCTTGGTCGAGGATTGATATGTCGATGCTATGGGGTTTTTGTTGGTCAACTCTGGACGAACCCTGGGTGTAAAATCCCCAAAATTAGGAAGGATGCATGCAAGAGTAGAATACAATTCCAACACAAGCCTCTAATACCATGTGAAGTTTTCACAATGAACCTAGCTAGTAGAAAAGGAACACAAATCTTGCAAGAGAGAAGAGAAGAGAGAAATATTGAGAGAAAAGAATGAATTGTATTAAATGTATTCCACACATAAACAATGAAAAATTTACAATAGATATTGGATACATGAGTAACTAATGTGCCATAGTAGTGATCTAGAGATATCTAGACACTTACTGACAGAGAGTGAAGTAATCTGCCACCTAGTCCTTTTTAATTGGTCCATACAATCATTAGTTCAATGAGTCACACATGTGGAAGAGAAAGAAACACATGAAGTCACAATATATGTTCCCTCTTGGCCACATGCATGAGATATGTGCACTCTTGGTGAGGAAACCAAGGTGAACACGCAATTGTTGGTGTTAAAACCGAGGTTTCCATGCATGAGTGATCTCCACTAGTCTAACTGATGTGTAACTAACTCTAAATTGAAGAGGGAAGGAGCCCTATTTTGTAGGAGGCACCCTGATTTGTAGGAAAATATTATCAAGAAAGAATATTCTCATCTATGGAAGCACCCTCAACATTGGACTATCAACCTTAGGAAAATAATTTCCTAGGTGAGTGTGTAATATCTCCAACATTTGTGTGGTCCGATTTCTTCTCCTTATTTCTATATATCCAAGTATTTCTTAACTTTCATAGATGTTTTATCTAGATGCACTTGGTTTTACTTCTTAAAACTTAAGAGTGAAGTTTTTGACAAGTTTTTGGCCTATAAGGCCCTTGTAGAAAAACAATCTAGACATTAAATTCAAAGGCTAAGAATAGATAATGGAGGTGAATACATGAAAAACAATTTTACAAGTTACTACACTATATAGGGCATCCAAATGAAACACATTGTTCCATATACAACACAACAAAATGGTGTTGCTAAAAGAAAGAACCACACATTAAAATAAAGGGATAATTTTAAGACCCAATCTAAGGGATTAAGGCTTAATTATTGGGTGGAAGCCATTAACTATGAAAATTACATAGTAAATCACACTCCCACAAAGGCTCTGGAAAATATAACACTGGAATAATCATGGAATAAAATTAAGAAAGATGTAAGCCATTTCCATGTATTTGGTAGTGTAGCATGGGATTACATTCTTGATGAGAAGAGGAAATATTTATAGCCTAAAAGTGAGAAGTGTATTTTTGTTGGATATTCTGACAATGTCAAAGTTTATAGAGTTCTTCAACCTCATTCTAATGAAATTATTATTATAACAGATGTTAAATTTGATGAAAATACCTTTTCCCGAGAGCCTAATTTAGTGTTTGTGCCTTCTTTGGCATGTGATCCATCTATAACGTTTCTGCCATCTTCTATTCATATTTTGGTTTATTATTCTTTAGATAATGATAGTGAGGATGCAAATCCACCTCTGCATGTTCACCTTCCTCCAGATGATTCCATTGAACATGAACCTACACCAACACCACATCTTCCCATATGGGTCTATTCAACTCAAGAAACAACCGGTGATCTTGTCGGTGATCCTTCAGATCAATGTCAGACACATTCATAATTTTAGTGAGCCTCTTCTCTTTTAGCTCAAGTTTCAGATACTTGTGATTCAGAAACACTTTCATAAGCTCTAGGTCATCTAGATTGGGAGAAAACAATGAATGAAGAGTATTTCTCTTTGATGGCGAACGATACTTGGGATATTAATTTACCTCTTCCAAAAGGAAGAAAACCCGTCAGATGTCGATGGGTGTACTAAGCTAAGTATGCATCAGATGGAAGTGTTGAAATACACAAGGCCCGATTAGTTTTCTAAGGGTTCTCTCAAGTTGAAGGAATTGACTATAATGAAACATTTTCCCCTGTAGCCAAAAAGAATTCCATCCGCCTTGTTCTAGCCCTTGTACCCTCACATAAATGGGAGGTCTATCAGATCGATGTCAAATATGCCTTCTTGCATTGGGTATTTGTAAGAATAAATCTACATGGAACAACCTCCTGGGTATGTCTAGAATGACTCTAGCCTTGTTTTATACCTTAAGAAATATATTTATGGTCTTAAGCAAGCTTCTCAAGCTTGGTATGCCAAAATGGACAACTTTCTTCTTGATTCCATTATGACCCTAATGTATATACCAATAAAGTAGGAATCCATCTCTGATCTAGGTGGATATCGGTGGCCACCCACCTATTCCAACTGGCTCAAAACAGTTTTCTAGCAATTTACTATTTTTAGCAGTTTTCGGTTCCTAAACTTTCGGGGCCATTTTGAGGGCCTAAATGATTTTTTTTCTAGATCGAGCACCTCAATGATAGCCAAAGGCTCTGATTGAGCCCCCCAAAATTAATCTCCTCGATGATACCTTTCCAACTAGATATCATGTGCCCCAAACAAAGATCGTATGCCAAAGTTATGCCCCTAGGAAGTTGATACACCAAACTACCCAAAACGGGGTCCACAAAACTGTTGGATTTTCATCTTCCGGTGTTAGGAATTTTGGATTTTATTTATGATAAAAAATGCCTTTGTGTCCTCATTATAACAATCATATTCTTGCAAATGTGAGTAGCCATCACATCTCTTCTCAGAGATAAGTTTCCACCATTCTAGCGCGTTATTCACTCTGTATTTCTACAGTTTTGTACATTTCACTCGTTCATATAAATTGTGTATTACTGTATCTCTGTTTTTATGGTTATATCTCTAATATATATCTATTATATTATTGACTCTCTTTCAATATCTCTGTATATTTCTGTGTTATATCTTCACTCTCATTTCGTGCCGAAAATAATCTCGATCAGTGGTATCAGAGCATGATCCTCTTGATCATTTTTCAGTGCATGTCCCCGACGAGGTATGACTATAGAAAGTTGGGTCTCGAGCATGTCTCTCTTGAGGAAAATCTCTCTCACACACCCAATAAACCATCCATGGAGGAAGAAAAGAAAAACAACGGAGCAAAAGATTCTATTAATCTGTTGCTGGAGCAGGCTCTCACGTGACATAGGGATGAAATGATGGAGAATTTTTCCCATATTCTTCAATGCCTGCTGATAACAACAGGTGCATCTTCATAAAGTGACCAATTTGGAGGAACCTATCCTTTCAAGGTACAAGTTAATTTTGATATTCCCGTATTTGAAGGACATATAGATGAGGATGCCCTAGAAAAATGGTTAAATCTACTAGAAGATTATTTCTCTGTTCATAATTTCTTCGACATGGAAAATATCACCTTCACACTCCTTAAGGATCTCCCCCATGTTAAACATTGGTAGGAAACTAACTAGAAGAAAATTTCCAAGGAGGATTCTAGAATATATGGGGCCAAGCCCACTTGGGATTTTTTTGTGGATGCAGTCAAGGAACAATATTACTCTGTTGGCAACTATGAAAACTAGTACATGAGATGGACCACACTGTGGAAATATAGGGGCTAAGAAGTTCTGGAGTTCACCAATACCTTCCATACCTTGCGCACCAAGATGGGTATCAAAGACTTCGAGCGATATTCAGTTTTGAAATACCCTGGGCCTCTATACAGATACATCCAAACTGAAATGGATTTTCTATACATCTCATCACTGGGTGCTGCTTATCGATATGTTGTTGAATCGAGAAACAATTAAGCAACATAACAAGAGGGATTTCGGGTATGAAAATCCGCAACAACCAAATCATGGTAAAGACGGCCCTAACAACCAACCTTCAGAAAACCAATCTAAGCCATATGACAAGAAGGGTAACGAAAAGATGAAGAAAGACAGTGGAAATGGTGCAATTTCCACAAACTCCCCTGGAAAAACACCGATAAATGTCACTCAAAATAGTCATATGTGGCCGACATCAAATACAAGGAGCCTAACCCAGATTCATAATATGATTCATAAAATAATAGGAAAGGACAGATCATCGATGCAGACCCCACTGCTACTATTGTGACCACAACAATTCAACTAGAAGAACCAGCAAATCCTAAAGATGGAGAGTGCCTCTTCTATTCACATATGTGGGTGAAGGGGACCCCATTTCATTTCATTGTTGATAGTGGAAGCCAGAAGAAAATCATCTCAGTAGAGGTTGTTAAACAATTGGGATTGTCAACAACACCACACCCGCATCCATACAACATCGGGTGGCTTCCCCAGGGACGAGATCTTTGTTTCAATTAGCAGTGTCAATTTTCATACAACATCAATGCCTTCAAGGATGAGGTATAATGTGATGTTTCCCCATTGGATGTCTGTGATGTTCTTTTGGGACAGACATATATGTGGAAGCGCCATGTTATTTATGAGTCTCAACCCCGTAGTGTCATTGTTACTCTGGGGGTTGATCTCTATAGGATACCAGAGGTAGTTTCAACTACTTTCCCACCTAAACAATACTACAAGGTAGTATCTCATACTAAAAAATTCATCTTCTTCACAATCTATTCAAAGGTGAAAAGAAGGACATTGCAACCACTGCAGCCTCAATCCAAGCACCTTTTGTCCAACAGAAGCAGGTCAAAAATATTGAAGCAAACCGCAAGGATTCCTTCTACACATAGTCATACAATGTATCCAGACTGGTTAAAAATGTCCAACCCTTCCATCGACAGGTTCGTGACAACCTTAAACAAGCTAAGCAACACAACTTCTCCCACAAGGCAAGCAACTCATCAAGATGCAGATTCAACAAACGTTTTTCCCTCTCCCCGAGAATTCAACACAATGGAGATCATTTGTTCCTAAGGAGGGAGGATTGATCTAGGTGGATATCAGTGGCCACACACCTATTCCAACTAGTTCAAAATAGTCTTCTTACAATTAACTATTTTTAGCAGTTTTTCGGTTCCTAAACTTCCGGGGCCATTTTGAGGGCCTAAATGATTTTTTTTCAATATTGAGCACCTCAATGATAGTTAGAGGCTTTGATTAAGCCCCCAAAATGAATCTCCTTGAAGATACCTTTCCAACAAGCTATCGTGCGCCTCAAACGGAGATCATATGCCAAAGTTACGCCCCTAGGAAATTGATACACCAAACTACCCAAAATAGGGTCCACAAAATTGTTGCCTTTTCATCTTTCGGGGTTAGGGTTTTGAATTATATTTATGATAAAAAGGCCTTTGGATCCTCATTGTAACAATCATCTTCTTGCAAATGTGAGTAGCCATCACATCTCTTCTAAGAGATAAGTTGACACCATTCTAGCGAGTCTTTCACTCTGTATTTCTACAGTTTTGTACATTTCCCTCATTAATAGAAATTATGTATTACTATATCTCTATGTTTATGATTATATTTATGATATATATCTGTTAAATTATTGTCTCTCTTGCAATATATCTGTATATTTATGTGTTATGTCTTCTCTCTCATTTCATGCAGAAAATAATCTGGATAAGTGGTATTAGAGCAGGCTTCTCTTGATTGTTTTTTAGTGCATGTCCTCAACGAGGTCCGAGTATAGCAAGTTGAGTGTCGAGCTAGTCTCTCTTGAATAAAATTTCTCTCGCATGCCCAAGAAACCATCCATGGTGGAAGAAAACAAAATGATGGAGCAAAAGATTCTATTAATCTGTTGCTTGAGAAAGCTCTCACACAACAGAGGGATGAAATGATGGAGAATTTTTCCCATATCCTTCAACACTTGTTGATAACAACAAGTGCATATTCATAAAGTGACCACTTTGGAGGAACCTCACTTTTCAAGGTACAAGTTAATTTTGATATTCTCGTATTTGAAGGACAAATAGATTAGGATGCCCTAGAAAAATGGTTAAATCTGCTAGAAGGTTATTTCTCTGTTCATAATTTCTTCGACAAGGAAAAGATCACCTTTGCAGTCCTTAAGGCTCTCCCCCATGTCAAACATTGGTGGGAAACTTGTTGGGAAAAAAGTTCCACAGAGGAATCTGGAATATATGGGGTCGAGCCCACTTGGGATTTTTTTGTGGATGCGGTCAAAGAACAATATTACCCTATTGGAAACTATGATGACTAGTACATGAGATGGACCACACTGCGGCAAGAGAGGGACCAAGTAGTATTGAAGTTCACCAATACCTTCCATACCTTGCGCACCAAAATGCGTATTAAAGACTCCGAGTGACATTTGGTTTTGAAATATCATGGGGCTCTACACAGATACATCCAAACTGGAATGGATGTTTTGGACATCTCATCACTGGGTGTTGCTGATCGATATGTTGTTAAAATCAAGAAAAAATTTAAGCACCAAAATAAGCGAGATTTTAGGTCTGAAAATCCACAACAACCAAAGAATGGTAAAGATGACCATAACAACTAACCTTCAGAGTCTCAACCCCGTAGTATAATTTTTACTCTAGGGGGTCATCTATAGGATACCATAGGTAGTTCTGACTATTGTCCAACCTAAACAGTGCTACAAGGTAGTATCTCATCCTACAAAATTCAGCTTCTTCACAATCTGTTCAAAAGGTGAACATAAGGACACCGAAAGCACTGCAGCCTTAGTCCAAGCACCTTTTGTCCAACAGAAGCAGGTAAAAAAGATTGAAGTAAAATGAAAGGATTACTTCTACACACAGTCATCTCATGTATCCATATTGGTTAAAAAGTTCCAACCCTTCCATCCACAAGTTTGTGACAACCTTCAACAAGCTAAGCAACACAACTTCTCCAACAAGGCATGCCCCTCATCAAGATGCAGATTCAATAAACGCTTTTCCCTCTCCCCCGGGAACTCAACACAATGGATACCAATTCTTCCTAATGAGGGGGGATTTATCTAGGTGGATATCTCTAGCCACACAGATATTCCAACTGGTTCAAAACAGTTTTCTGTAAATTTACTACTTTTAGTAGTTTTTCGGTTCCTAAACTTTCGGGGCCATTTTGTGGTCCTAAATGAATTTTTTTCATAATAGAGCACCTTAATGATAACCAAAGGCTTTTATTTTTCCCAAAAAATAAATCTCCTCGATGATACATTTCCAATGAGCTATTGTGCACCCCAAATGAAGATCATATGCCAAAGTTACGCCCCTAGGAAGTTGATACACCAAACTACCCACAATAGGGTCCACAAAACTGTTGGCTTTTCATCTTACAAGGTTGGGGTTTTGACTTTTATTTATGATAAAAATACCTTTGGAGCCTCATTGTAACAATCATCTTCTGGAAAATGTGAGTAGTTGTCACATCTCTTCTCAGAGATAAGTTGCCACCATTCTAGCGAGTCTTTCACTCTCTATTTCTACAGTTTTGTACATTTCCCTCATTAATAGAAATTGTGTATTACTGTATCTCCGTTTTTATGGTTATATATCTGATATATCTCTTTTATATTATTGGATATCTTTCAATATCTTTGTATATTTCTATGTTATATCTCTGCTTTGATTTCGTGCCGAAAAAAATCTAGATTAGTGGTATCAGAGAAGGATGCTCTTGATCGTTTTTCAGTGCATGTCCCTGACAAGGTATGAGTATAGAAAGTTGGGTATCGAGCTTGTCTCTCTTGAGGAAAATCACTCTCACACACCCAAGAAACCCTCCATGGTGGAAGAAAATAAAAATGATGGAGCATAATATTCTATTAATTTGTTGCTTGAGCAAGCTCTTAGGTGATAGAAGGATGAGGTGATGTAGAATTTTTCCCATATCCTTCAACCCCTACTGATAACAATAGGAGTGTCTTAATCAAGCAACCACTTTGGAGAAACCTCTCCTTTCAAGGTAAAAGTTAATTTTGATATTCCCATATTTGAAGGACACATAGATGTGGATGCCCTAGAAAAATGGCTAAATCTGCTAGAAGGTTTTTTCTTTGTTCATAATTTCTCCGATAGTGAAAAGATCACCTTCGCACTCCTTAAGGCTCTCCCCCATGTCAAACATTGGTGGGAAACTTACTGGGAGAAAATTCCCACAAAGGAGTCTCGAATATATGGGGCCGATCCCACTTGGGATTTTTTTTGGATGTGGTCAAGGAACAATATTACCATGTTGGCAACTATGACAACTAGTACATAAGATGGACCACACTGCGACAAGAGAGGTTCCAAGAAGTTTTGAAGTTCACCAATACCTTCCATACCTTGTGCACCAAGCTAGGCATCAAAGACTTCTAGCGACATTTGGTTCTGAAATACCGTGGGTATATACACATATACATCCAAATTGAAATGGATTTTCTAGACATCTCATCACTAGGTGTTGCTTATCGATATGTTGTTAAAATCAAGTAGAAATTTAAGCACCATAACAAGAAGGAGTTTGGGTTTGCAAATCCACAACAAATAAAGAATGGTAAAGACGGCCCTAACAACCAACCTTCAGAAAACCAATCCAAGCCACATGACAAGAAGGGTAATGGAAAGATGAAGAAGGACACTGGAAAATGGTGTGATTTTCACAAACTCCCCCATCACAACACCGATGAATGTCACTCAAAATAGTCATTGGTGGTCAATATCAAAGACAAGGATCCTAACCCAGATTCAAAATATGAATCATAAAATAATGGGAGAAGACAGATCATCAACGCAGACCCCACTCCTACTATCGCGACCGCAGCAATTCAACTAGAAGAACCAACAAACCCTAAATATGGGGAGCACCTCTTCCATTCACAGATGTGGGTGAAGGGGACACCATTTCATTTCATTGTTGATAGAAAAATCTAGAAGAACCTCATCTTAACAGAGGCCATCAAATAGTTGGGATCGCTGACAACACCACACCCACAACCATACAACATCGAGTGGTTTTGCCACGGATGAGATCTTTGTGTCAACCAACAATGTCAATTTTAATATGGCATCCATCCCTTCAAGGATGAGGAATTATGTGATGTTTTCCCACTGGATGTTTGTGATGTTCTTTTGGGACAACCATATATGTGGAAGCACCATGTTATTTATGAGTCTCGACCCTGTAGTGTCATTGTTACTCTTGGGGGTCATCTCTACAGGATACCAGTGGTAGTTATGACTATTCTCCCACCTAAATAGTGCAACAAGATAGTATCTCATACTACAAAATTCAACTTCACAATCTGTTCAAAAGGTGAACAAAAGGACACCAAAACCACTGCAGCCTCAGTCTAAGCACCTTTTTTCTAGTAGAAGCAAGTCGACAAGATTGAAGTGAAGAACAAGGATTCCTTCTGCACACAGTCATCTCATGTAGCCAAACTAGTTAAAAAGTTCCAACCTTTCCAACCACAGGTTCATGATAGCCTTCAACAAGCTAAGTAGTGTAACTTATCTAGCAAGGCAAGCAACTCATCAAGATGAAGATTCAACAAACGCTTTTCTCTCTCCCCCGGACACTCAATGAAATGGAGACCATTTATTCCTAAGGAGAGAGGATTTATCGAGGTGTATATCGGTGTCCACCCACCTATTCCATCTGGCTCAAAACAGTCTTCTAGAAATTTACTATTTTTAGCAATTTTTCGGTTCTTAAATGTCTGGGGCCATTTTGAGGGCCTAAATGAAGTATTTTTGGGATAAAGAACCTCAATGAGTGCCTAAGGCTCTGATATAGCCCCCAAAATGAATCTCCTCGATGATACCTTTCCAGTGATCTATCATGCACCCCAAACAGAGATCATATGCCAAAGTTATTACCCCGAGAAGTTGATATACCAAACTACCCAAAACAAGGTCCACAAAATTGTTGGCTTTTCATCTTCTGGGGTTAGGATTTTGGATTTTATTTATGTTAAAAAGGCCTTTAGAGCCTCATTTTAATCATCTTCTTGTGAATGTGAGTAGTTGTCACATCTCTTCCCATAGATAAGATGCCACATTTCTCGCGAGTCTTTCACTATGTATTTCTACAGTTTTGTACATTTCACTCATTAATAGAAATTGTGTATTAATGTATCTCCGTGTTTATGGTTGCATATCTGATATATATTTATGTTATATTATTGGATTTCTGAGATATCTTTGTACATTTCTTTATTATATCTCCGCTCTCATTTCATGCCGAAAATAATCTAGATCAATCTCAGAATACTTGTTCTTTATGTTGATAACCTTATCCTCACTAGTAGTGACCCTAAACTTTTAAACCATGTGAAAACCAGGCTTAAAAAGAAATTTGAAATGACCAACTTAGGCTATTTGCACTATTTCCTTGGCCTCCAAGTAATGCAAACCAAGGAAGGAATTTTTCTTTCCGAGTCTAAGTATGCTTGCAACCTCCTTCTCCGCTTTCACATGGAAGATTCTAAACCAGCCCCTTCTCCCTTTCAAGTTGGATTCAACCTTGTTTCCACTTGTAATTCTCCCGAAGTTGATGCCACTTTGTACCATTAGTAAATTTTTAGCCTCTTATATTTGATGTATACCCACCTCGATATTTTCTTTGTTGTTGGTCTTGTTGCCCAATATTTGCAAACAACCCATGAAATCCATTGGAAAGAAACTAAAAGGATACGTTAGTATGTTTGGGGTACATTTCAGTTTGAAATACATTACAACTCAGGGGGACTCCTTTATTGGTTGGTGTTGGAGCCGCCCCTGTTTTTCTAGCCCATCACAAATTTCATTTTTAATGCTTTAAATCTAAAAAATGGTTTTCATTTTTCCCTCTGAGATATCGAGATCTCTGAAGCTTTATCACGCGAGCAACGATGATTATTCTACTCTCGAAACAAGTCCTACCTTTCGTAAAAGTGTTTCCTCTTTTTGTTCTACTTCGGGATCTCGTAGGTCGGATACTATAACGCAGGTAGTTCACATGTCCCAAGTCACGAAATGGTGAAATCGTTTTAACTTTTCACTCAGGATAGTAACGAGGGTAAAGTTTTCCCTGACTCATGATTAAACGTCCTCGGGATTTCATGCCTCAGTGTTCGCCAAACCCAAAAAATTATTTTCATAGCCCCGATAGCCGAGAACACGAGGTCCTTATTTGAGTAACCCATGTCAAGGTTAAGGGTAAAAGCTAAACCGTGGTAAAAGATTCTCTCAGAATTTCGCCACTCGGCGTTGACCTTTTTGAAAGTTTCACTGTCTAAACTCTGACTCACAAAGTCACGATGCAGTTATAATGTAATTAATTGATCACTTAATCCAAGATTATCTTTCCTTTTAATTAAGTCATGTTATCGTGATCTCGCGGTTTCGCAACTCGGCATGTAAATCTCCCAGAAACTTATCTTCGAAGCTCCGAGTCGCGATATGGCGAATATAATAATTATAAAATTAATCGAGCCCCAAATCACGATTACCTTTTTATTAACCAAATTGATCTTCGCAGTCTCGGATGTTAGAAATTCAAAGTGTTAAAATAGAATTCCCGATATAACAAGTACTGAAATATTGATTAACGTTGGTAAGATTGGATTAATTAAGCTAAATCAAAACATATCCTGCATTTTGATGCTTGCACGATTCACGAGGTAGCCTTTTCTCTCCATATGCCAACTGACCTTTAAACCACCAAAATTTATGACATTAATGAGGAAATAGGGTAAATCTATGAATGTAAGATCGGATTTTTACGGCAAAATTTATTTCTAAATATGATTTGACAGACTTGTTCTGAAAGGTACCGAGTTTTCAAATATATATAAGAACTTTGGTTTATTATAAAAAATGCATTTCATATTACGCAGAGCACATTATATCTGAGTAAACTGACTTCTGTATGTATACGCAGTTCTATCACAGAAGAGTTAAAACGCAAGCTTCAGCCATGGCTCCGCAAAAAGCATCAAAGGCGAATGTTGAGGTTTCGGGACAAGGCTCAGACAATGTCTCTAATACTTCACCCTGAAGTATCAACTCGGTCCCGAACTAGTCATATGTTTCAGATATTATGCAAGCAGAATTGGTGGATTACTCTGACGACTCTGGCGACAACGAAAAAGATGATATAACCACCAAGTACAAAATAGTCATCCAACGCGGAATGCATAGAGTAGCAGTCAGGCCGTTGTTGCTTCCATATTATGATATGGTCCAATGGGAATTGGACCATGTGGACATACCAACCAGAACTATCATGAACAAGCAGAGAGTCACCATCGGTACTTTTAGGCCAGAGCATCTGCAAACCATGTATAAGCTGCCCATGACGTCCAACCACACATATGGCGTTGAGTTCTTGGATGAGTTCAAGGAGCAGGAATGCGTACAGTATGATAAAACCATGTCCAGTTTGATAAAGGATTGGGTTTCAAACACCGCGAAGATCAGAGCTGATACCCACGGCATATATTCAATCGCTTCGTTAGAACTGCAGTACAAATATGTGGCCATGATGACATGTCGGTTATATGGGAAAGAGGATACCTCGAATTTTTTCCTTGCATGGGTACCTCTAATGTTTTGGGTCACCGAAGGTAGTTCCTTTGACTAGGAAAAGATGCTTTCTGATAGCTTGACCAGTCAGGTCACAGAGTATCGGGCGTAGAAAGAAAGTGGGAAGGCGTATTCATTCTTCATGTCTGCATACATTATGGATGCAATTTGTTCTATGACACCATTTCCATTAATGAGCTGGAGTTGGAATTTGGCCGAAGACGAACCCATACATGTATATCATGCAAAATTATGGGAAAACAAAGTAGAAAAATTTGCGTATGAAATCTTTAACTAGGTGATGGTGCCCCTGCAAGTCGCCATTTTTGGTCACTCGCCACCCTGGATCTCGGAAAACATAGTAACAAATCTGAGCAACATAGCAGAATGGTATGTGGAAGCAAAATTTTCGTACCTTAGAGTTTTTGGAGCTTTTGTTCCCCCGCATGCACTGCCATTGTTCATTCCTGACAAGCTGGCTTGTCGCGAGGTCGCCCGGCAAACGATAATTGGTGGTGTAAGCAAAGAACTTAAAGGGTACTCGAATAAGGTATGGCCGTCTTTTCCTGTTCATTTGAATTCTTATTCTTTATTAGATTTCGGGCATGCCAAAGCCGAGGCTGCAGCCCTGGAAGACCTAAATTTGGTCTCCATTGAATACAAGAAGCACGATCTGCAGAGGGTCGTGAGCAATCATTTGGCCAATTGCGGGCTCAAGAGATTTGAGGATGAGAATTCACCCTCGAATGACATTTTCCGAGGAGCAAGGTCCTATGCGGAGATACTAGCTCGGATACAATCCTTGGCACCCGAGGAAAGAGATGAGGTTTTGAAGTTCCAGGAACATCGACGTAGCTATCTTCCTACAGTGTTGCGAGGTGAGGGTCCGAGTACATCGGAGGTGAAACAGAAAGAGGCCGAAGGCTCTAAAGATGCAACTCCCGATCAATGAAAACACCAGAACAGGGAGGAGAAAACGAAGAATCTGGAGGCAGAGATAAAGACTCCAGACCCACCAAAGAAGCAGAGTCCGGAGGCAGAGATAAAGACTCCAGACCCGCCAAGGAAGCAGAGTCCGGTCGCTACTCCAGGAAAATCAACAAAGCAGATCGGAGAACCTATCACATCAGTTACCCCCTTGCAGTTGATGCAGGGAAATATTAATGCAGGATGGATAATTAATGAAGATTTGAGGCCCATAAGAGTAGAAGAACTCCCTTCGAATGAGTTTTTCTTCGATAAGAAGAGAAAGGCAGTAGTAAAAAGGGAATTCTACCAAGAAGGAGAGTCAATTGTCAAGAAATATAAGGTTATAACTGATGGAAAGGACAAGAAGAATGACCAATTCACCACTGAAATAGCAGGGACACTAGGAGCATATGCCTTGGCAAATCAATTTTCAGTCGGGCTCTTAAAAAACCAACTTAAAAGAAAAAATCGCCTCATTAGGACCCTTGAAGCTAGATTAGCCACAGCAATAGAGACTGTTAAAGACCAGGCGAGCATAGGAATAGAGCAAGCCAGATTGGCCGATAAAAACAAGATAGAGATGCTCAAAACTAAGCTCGAGCAAGCACAGCTGGTGGTCCGGGATGGTCGGGTGCAAGTAATCCAGCAAAGGAATTTGATCGAACAGCTACAAGCTAGGGTGGAGATCGCCAAGAACAGAATGATAAACATTGGGATGTTCAAATCCCAAGCGATCGAGATTCAGAACAGAGTCTCTGAGGCACAACAAAATTTTCTCGCCAAGGTAGAAGCGATCCGAGACCACTGTTTGATAGTCAACAAGGTTTCGGAGAACTTATCCGCCAGAGAAAGGGAAGTCGGAGCAGCTCGAATCGCCTTCCAAGAGGCTGTGATAGCCATGAACAGCAGGGTTTCAGAAAGTACTCCTAGGTTCACCATTTCAGAGCAGACCAGAGGGAACATTCTATTAAGAGAATGGGAGCATAACATCACCGAAGGCAAGCAGCAAGCTAAAAAGATAACCAATTCCTTAGAAGAGGCTTTCAATTCTATAGACGGCGATCTGCTAGGCATTGACAGTGGAGGTAATGCCGAGACATTGGTGCAGATGAATGTGGAAAAGATCTCGCTTGATCTGAAGGAAAAAGAAGAAAGATATTCGACAGATATTTCTCAGATGACTATGGTGGATATAGTCCAAGTAGATAAATACATGATTAAACCCAGCGCGCAATTATGCACCATCAACATCATAGATGAACAGATGGAAGACAGACTGCAGCAGTTAGCCCGAGAATGTTACTTCTTTGAAGCCAGATGTCAAGCAGAACCGTCACAGCTAATATCTCAACTGGTTGAAAGGTATGTCGCCTGTACCGAGCTCGTGCGAGAACAAACGTCTGGCACCAAGTGAAGACAAAGAAGGAGAAATGGAGCGATTGCCCTCCTCCCTGTCATAACCGAAATTTTGTGACTTTTGAGATTCTATCTTATTTGTAAAATTGTATAAATATACCACAGAAAGAAATAAACAAGGCTGGACCTTTTTGTGTCAATTGTAACAGAGTTTTTTTACATTTGAGAGTTAATACAAAGCAAATCTGAAGATTCTCAATTCCATCACGACTGTGTTACAAGTTTGTTTCCTTGTATCTCATTTTTCGTTTCATTTCATATTCTTAACTGATGTGCTTCGTTATAATTTAGTACGACCACTACTATAGCAAATGAATTTTAGTTTTCTGTAATTGTTTACTGTTTTTCCTCTATACCAGCAATCAGCGGGTGTAAGACCAGTCCACAGTTTCAGAATTCTACACATATTCTCTGCTACATCGGTTATTTCCTTACAATTTTCCTCTCATGTTTATACGTGAGATTCTCCCTTGATAGGAGCCTTACACCATAGACAACTAAATGTTTTGTCTCCCACCTCACACCTTTTATTAAAATATAATACAGTTACGGGAAAGAGCCTTTGATTTGCATCCCTATCTTACTCTTGAGCCGTAAATTCTCTTTTATACAACCAAATTGAGACAACACTTAATCTCTCTATGAAGTTTTTTCGACTTTTACTGTTCCTCCATGACTGTCCCTGTACCAACACAACCCAATATCGAACCCGGATTATTGAACCAAACGCACATTGCCTTGAACCCTTTCGACAATATTCTTAAAACAACTACTAACCGGGTCGAACTTGAACGTTCATGGGCAGCCATTGAACAAGATATAACTATCCAGGAATAGTTGGAAGCTAGACAACGCCAACGTAGAAATCTCCCCTAGTTTCCTTTGCTGAAGGTTGATGTTTCTCTCTTCTCCACCTTTTACCCACTTTTGGATGCCTTGACACTGTACTTCTAAGCCTTAAGTACAGACTCAGGAACAACAGTTGGTTTCATTGATTCAGTTTGTGTTGGAAAACTTGATGATCAAAAGTCTACTGCAAGTTATGTTTTCATCGTTGGTTTAGGACCTATCACTTGGGCATGTAAGAAACAATAGGTTATTTCTCTTTCTTTAATAGAAGTAGAGTACTAAGTAACAATTAATGCAAGTTAATAAGCCTTGTGGCTTCAACAGATCCTTTCAAACTTTAGATTCCAACAGCAACATCCGACCACCCTTTGGTGCAATGATCACATTTTCATCAAGATCGCCAAAGATCCGATTCAAAATCAGTGTAGAAAACACATCATGATACACATGCAATTCATCATAAAACTCATTCATGATCGATTTATTGAAGTTATGTTTTTCCCTACAGAATATTAAGTTGCAGACATTTTCAAAAAGGCTCTTACAGAAGCGAAGTTTTCCAAAATTCGATCTATGTTGGGATTTCAGGAAGTTTTCATTAAGGGGGGATAGCCTCTAATGCCTCCTTCCTTCTCCTATTGTGTCACCTTTGTAAATCCTTCAATGATATCCCAATTTTTTCTTAAGGGGGGACATAAGGATATTTAGACACTTAGGAGTTAGTTAAGATCAACTTGGTCTAATGTGTCATTAGGTAAAAGTGTATTTCTTTAGTATGCATTAATATGCATTTGTAGTTATGTAATCCAATGGTCACAATATGTTCCCAACATAGAGTGACCCAAAAACTCATATTCTCCTCAATCATAACAACTACATTGATCTGTGGATTAACACCATATTGATCCATTATCTCTATTTAAAGAGCATGGAGGGTCATTTGTCGATGATTGATTATGAGAAACTCACTTGTAAATCTCTTTGAAATATTTTATTTTTCATTAATAAATTTCTCTAAGTGGCCACATTGGCTGGGACTGTGGATGTTTCCCCATAGGGGTTTTACCACGTAAAAACATTGATGTGTTGATATTTTATCTGGTTGTGTGAGTGGTTACTGAAGGTGTTTGTCCTTCGTTGAAATACACGTGTTGTCAAAGGAGGAAATAATATGATAATGAGGGGTAGTTTTCATAGACCCCTAGGAATAATAATGAGAAAATATAAATACATATGAGTGTCATTGTATTTTTCATGTTGGATTATTTGTATTGTAGAAAACATGGTTTGTAGAGTGACTCCTTCCACAATGAGTAATTGGTGGTTTACCCTACCTTAAGGGTTCTTCTCTATATTCTTATGTTCTTTATGGTGTAAATTGTTAAAATTTTGGTATGCATGTTTAACCATAGACAATGTCACATCATTGTCACCCAGTAATAGGCATTCACATATGCCACCCCTGAGCACACTAACCTTTCTTAGATAGAATGATTCTGGAAAGTCCACACTAGAACCAACAGACAAACCCTAACCAGAAACACCACTGCTACAACAACAAAACAATACCAAGAGAATGTACCTCTACTAATAGAAGCATACCTTTACCAAGAGAAGCACACAAGAAGATACCAGAAAGATTGATATTACACCATGACAACTGCTACACCACCCTCTCTAGACTTGCACCTTCTTTTGTTGCAGTTGTAGATGTTGCTCCTCAAAATTGCTCCCTCCTTTTGTTGAGTGTGTGTGTGTGTGTGTAAATGAGCTAAGGCATCACCTTATTTATACTTATTCTTCCAATGAACTTTTCCCATAGGGTCAACCTGTCTTTTCTGGAAAAAATAATTTACTTTGGATTTTTCTCGCAGGGTTGAATTCTCTTTCTGGGGTTTTCTATTTCTTTATTATTATTCTCCTTGTCTCAACTTCTCTTCTAGGGATTCCACACATCTATTTAATGGTTCTGTTACTTTTAAAATATTCTATTCTAAGTACCAAGGTTACAATTGGAGGTTAATACCTCCCGCAGCTATGAAAACATTAACACTCCCTCTTAGCTAGGAAGGTATTAACTAAGATGTTATTCATGTAATGGTCTCAAAAAAATCCATCCATCTCACATGGAATGGGAAAGACTCACATGGTATTGCAGACCAATCTATGGGTAGCATCACCATAGCCACACATGCTATCTCATGATGAGACAAATCATGTCTCAAGTAGCCTGGCCACACGACCATCTCATGATAAAATAGATCATGTAACAAGTAGCATACCCACATAGGTTATCTCATGATCAAAAAAATCATGTCACAAGTATCACTATCATAACTGCGCAGACTCTGGAATATGTAGTTGAGCAAGTTTACATAGAACTACTCTACTACCCAATCCGAGTGGAGTCTGGGAAGCTGCAACTCGCTATCTCACACAGAATATGGCATCTAGTTCGTACAGAACTATTAACCTCACCAACTCACAAAAAATATGGCATCTAGTTCACACAAAACTAGCAACTTACCAATTCACACAAAATCTGGCACCTAGTTCATAAAGAGCTAGTAACTCACCATCTCACATAGAATTTGGCATCTAGTTCATAAAGAACTAGTAACTCGCCAACTCACACATAATCTGGCATCTAGTTCATACATAACTAGTAACATGCATACCATATTATTTCACCGGAGTAGCAATATCTTAGTGTACTAGACTATTTCACTGGAGTAGTTATGTGTACCCGACTATTTCACTGGAGTAGAAATATCTCAACATACCAGACTAATTTACTGGATTAGCTATGTGTACTAGACTATTTCACTAGAATAGCTATGCATATCAGACTATTTCACTAGAGCAACAATATCTTAGCATACCATAATATTTCACTGGAGTAGCTATGTGTACCAAACTATTTCACTAGAGTAGCAATATCTCAGCGTACCATATTATTTCATTGGAGTAGATATGCATACTAGACTATTTCACTGGAGTAGAAGATGTCCAACACACTAGGTTGACTCTCTAGTTGTCCTGGAGGAATGCCCTCCCCAAAGGATCTGCCTGAAACCTCCAACCACACAAACTGGTTAGGCCTCTTCATCTAGGAAAACACGCTCTCCCCAAAGGATCTGCATAAACATCATCCTAAATGGTGCCACAGTCAGTTCCTTGGCATGAAAACTATGCTTCTACCTATAGTTGCATTCGTAACACATCATACCCTATCACAGGGGTATGTCCTTTAGGGCCACAACGAGATTTTCCCTGAAGTATTCAAACTTCACCCTTGACATAGTCTTGGTCAACACATTTGTTATCTTCTCATCTGTAGCAACATACTAGAGCTTCACTGCTCCCTTTTGCACCATATATCTGATATAATGGTACCTTATCTTGATATTCTTGGACTTGTCATGAAACACCGAGTTCTCCAAAAACTTCAAACAACTCTGGTTTTCACACCAGATACAAGTCGCCTCTAACTCGAGATCAAACAATCTAGCAAGCAGCTTCTGAAGCCAAACTGCTTCTCTACTAGTTGAACATGTTGTTATAACTCTGCCTTAGCTATACTGAGCTCCACACTAGTCTGCTTCCTACTAAACCATGAGAGCATAGATGATCCTAATACTAAAGAAAAATCCATATGTACTTTTCTGGTTTGCAAGATTACCGACCCAATCTGAATTAGTTTATTCTTGTAGGCTTATCTAACAATCTAAAACATATTTGAGTCCATAGTCAATTGTACCTTTCAGGTACCTCATCACATATTTTTCTATAATCAAGTGAACACGTCTTGACACAACCATATATTGACTCAATGTGTTCACCGCAAAACATATATATGGCCTTGTGTTCATTAATGAACCAATCATTTGTTTATCCATGGTGGCATCCAATTTCTCTTTAGATTCGTCACCCTCGGTGTAGGAAACCAATCCCAGGCTCATAAAAATAGTTGTCTGACATATCCTACCTTGGGTGCCTACTTAATCCCATATAACACTTTCTTTAATCTGCAGACATGAGACTCCTTCTCATGTATCTTGTGGCTACTCTATTTACACTTCTTCTGGCTACTGGAGAAAGTGTCTCGTCATAATATTATCCCTCTTGTTGGGAGAATCTTATGGCCACAAATCAATATTTGTACATATCTATACTATTATATGCAACATGATTGATCTTGTAGATTGAATTGGAATTCACCATTGACTTCCCTTCTAATCTCGAAACCAAGGAAAAATCCATATCCCATTCCTTATGAATGGATTTCTCCTTTGTCACTAAAACAAGGGAATCTTCTCAGGAGGTCTCATATCTCCTTGAAGCCTTTGAATCTTTTATCTAGCCTCCTTACTCATGGCACCTATCTGTTAGTCCCAGAAGATGTCTCTCTTTCCCATATGAATATGATAAGGAAAAGTATCTAAGCCACTGACTCTCTCTAAGATTAGGTTCACTCTAATTCTCCATTCTCCCTCTAAATATTGACTCCCTCTGAGTCTATATAATTTTTGGATCCATCTAATCCCTCTGTATGTGATGACCTCTTCTAAATTCTAATATCCTATGAATGGTCTAGGGGAGGCCACTCGTCCCTACTGGATTATGATGGTTGACTTCTCTTGAATTCCAACTCCTTCTAATCTGGCACTTGGTGTGGCTTCCTGCCTCATCACTGATGGATCCATATGTTCCTTCTCATGATATGGCTCATTGATGCCATATATATTTGCATCCTACAAAGTGTCACGAGACCATGCGGGTCTCTTCCTGGTTACTGCAACGATTCTGGGTAGGCCCTTTTGGCTCTACTAACTCTGCACTAAAGGGATCCGTTTAGTCATATTTGGATCCTTCTTCTCCTTACAATCAATCTCCATATTAGATACTATGTATCTCACAAAAACACCTTTCTTTCCATAAGGTTTTAACTTCATCCTCTTTTTCTTTGGTACATGGATGTATACAGTCCTGTATACAACTTCTTATATGGATAGTCTGTTCCATGTCTCCAACTAGAGATCATCTAATATGTTTCCTCCTGCAACCATCACTATATATCTCCTAATATTTATCACCTGTGACCTACCCAAAACAAGACCAACAACAAGGGAAAATAATACACATGAATAATATTCTTATAATAATAATAAAACAATAACAAGAACAATCGTCACAGTAGCTCCTTATTATATTTATCACTTGTGACCTTCCTAGAACAAGATCCAAAATAAAAATTAAATAATAAGAAATAGGAACAACACTCTTCCAGTGTTGTGACCAATCATTCCTCCATGGTAACCTTCCAGAGCGAAGAGCAACAAGAGAAAAAATATTTCCAATATAATATCATTTTCATAAGAACATATCTATGTTAACAAGAATATAAGACAATTTCACGGTAATCATCATAGCATTACCAAGGTGACCTGCCTGGAAGAAAAAAAAGAAGTATCTCCTAGAGGATATGTTATTTCATCTTGCCACTAGAAATTTGGGTAATTTTGCGACGATTATTTCAACGCTCTTGTGACGTTATGTCGTGGATATTGCGACAAATCTTGAGTCTCCCAAATGTCGTTTCATGTGATGTGGCACGTGCGACGAACCTTGATTAACGTCGCAAGAGCGATGGCAGTAGGGAAGTTGTCACAATTGTGACAAAAAAAAAATACCGTCGCCAATATGACTAAGTAAAGAATTCATCGAAAGAGTGACACATTAGGAAAATCGTCGCACAATTGACAATATAGGCAAAATAATTGAAAAAATGGCGACGAATAAATTTTCGAAGAGTTCGTCACGATTGCGAAGAACACAAGATATATAGCGACGAAATCGCTATACAATTTTCATGATTTGTATAGCAAGTTCATCACAAGATTTGTACCAGTCATCACAATTGAGATGAAAACTTTCATGATTTGTATAGCAAATTTGTCGCAGGATTTGTACCGGTTGTCGCAATTGAGACAAACACTGTCGTGATTTATATAGAAAATTCGTCACAGGATTTATATGGTGCTTCACAATTGAGACGAAAAATTTCGTGGTTTGTATATCAAATTCGTCGAAGGATTTATATGGTGTGTCGAAAATTTCAACGAAAACGATTTATTTAAAATAACAAATTAAAATTTTACTTTTGAGCAAAAAAAATTAAAATTTTATTTTTAAGCGAAAAAATAAAATTTTATTTTTTAAGAAAGGGGGCATGTATTGGAAGAATGTTATAGGCTATGAAGTGAGGAGTTTTGGATACTACAACGAGTTTAGGAATAGCATTGGAGAGTGAGGAGTTTTACCTTTGGTCAATGTTCGTATCTCATTGACTTCACCTAATACTTTGATCAAGTTCCAATTCCATTTCCATTGTTTGACCTCTAATAAAAGAGAAAGAGGAGCTTTTTGTTTATATTATCTCTAGTCATTGAAAGCATACAAGTTGATATTTGAAACAGATCTAAAAAATACAAGGATATATGACAGGGTGTAATCTATATGTCTAATGAGGTCACCCTTTTGCAACTATTCAAAATAATGGGAGGAGAAATTGAAACTTTTGGCTTCAAATATGGAAGGAATCATTTTGTATTAATGAAATTGTAGATATCAAATGATAACATTACATAATCCAAGTGCAGTATGGGTATTCAAGGGTGTTGAATCCATTTTTCTAGTAAAAACAACAAATTCATCAATCCAAAGTTGCAATTTCAACAAAGATTGCCTAGATAGAATCTAGTGAGGGAAAATCACAAAAGGTCAAAATCATTTAACATTTATCCTTCTTCTATAATTCGGTAGCCTCTAATTTACCACATGTTGAACTTGAAATATCCTTTTTTATTGGAAGGGAATACTTCTCTATAACTAATTTAGTAAAACATTGACCTAACAACTTAATCAAGAGGATAAAAATCTCAATGAAATAGAAGGATATATCCATCATACTTTTGTGGGATACCTCATCTAATAAAATAATTAAATGAGCCAAAATGATGTTGGAAATAAAAAGAGATATATGTGTTAAGAGGGAGGCTTACTTGTAAGTGCAACTCAGACTAGGTTATAATAGGGTAAACCCCTTCCATTATACCTAATAAGGGTTATTAGACTAAAAATTAGGTTAAGGAACCATATATATACTTTCAATAACTAAGGAAGGTTAGGATATTTATAATTAAGGTATATAAGTTAAGGTTTTGGTGATTATTTCATAGTAAGGATTTGGTGATAACCTAGTAGAAGATAAGGTACGTTAGGGTACTTCTCATTTACCTTGACTTTCCTAGTAGGTGAGTTGGGGAAGCCAAGTGATATGCCTTTTTAGAATCCCATAGTCAATTTATATGATTTACTTGAATAAGGATTTGTGAGATATTTAAAGGTGAGATATGAATTTATGATGTTACAATTTTATGATGTTCATGTACATATCATGAAATCAAACCTAATTCATGTTCTTTTTAAGGTTGTTTAGTTGAATCAATTAAATTGTGACTTAGCAATGAATGAGTCAAAACCTACCATAAATAACACAAGTGGAACCCTTAATTCATTGTGGTATAAATTTTCCTTGTAAATCCTTGAAGCAATACATCCTAGGATTTTGATCCCCCTCACCAAATATTGCATGGTTATTATAAATGAAAGTGAAAATTGAACTTGTCTAAGGTACCATAACCACCTAAGAGTTCCAAACATTCAAAATATTGTATTTAATTTAAGAGGGGAATTGCCATCATTATCATCTTAAGTATCATTGTCATTATATGACTATAACCTAGTTCATGTATAAATGAAGTCCTTTAGTAATATTAACCCCACCCTAAAATGTTTCTAATGACAATGATAAAAGCACCACTAATACATCATCAATATACTAGAAAACACCAAAAACTACTTGGCATAACCTACACTTTGATGGTGATTCATAGGGATTGATAATAAATGATGATGTCATCCAAGACAACCAAATGCACTTGGCATTGGAATACTTTGGTTACATGTGCAATAAAAAGTAACAATGAGGCTAAGTTCAAATCCTATTGCAGGATTTCAACTTAGCAAGGGATCATCTACAAATACAATATGTTATAAAAGAACTTGATTGTTAAGTGTTTATGGGGTTAATAATGTTTTATATTTATGTTATTATTTATCTAATGGCTTAAGTAAGTGGGCCAATTGGGTATCAATTCATACTCCTTATCATCCAAATGGGTCCCAAGTCTCTATTGTTATAGGGTCTAGTCTATTGTTATCTTTGCAGGTGGATGTGGGTCAAGTATTGTAATATGGAGTTGGGATATAATAACATATTTGATGTGTTACAGTGTGTGTGTGTGTATGTAATAACATATATATTTTATTACATATATGTGTAATAAAACATACATATATATTCTAATACAAATATATGTAATAACATATATTACAAAAAACATGAGTTGTAAGTTTGGCGAAGCTCATTGTGAGAGGCACTGAAAAACAAAGCCTTCTCCATTCTATTTGGAGTTTCAAGGATTATTGTGGCTCTCTAATAGGGCTTGTCTCTGGATTCTTTCATGGATTTCCATCCTAGTCAACTGTCGAGTCCATTGTGTTGGTTCAATTACTTCAACGTACTATCCCATCTATTTCTTTGTTGATGGAAGTGTCATTTTGTGCGAAAGGCGGTGTGGTAAATAATTTGTTTGTTGGGTCCACCAAATTTGTATTTCAATATGTAGAACACTTTCATTAACTAATTATAAATATTTCAATATGTATGACCTCTTTTACATATTGACCTCTTTTACTTTCATGTAGGACCTCTCATAGACACATTTCTCCCTTGCACATCAATGAAGTTTTTTTAAAGGGACAAATTAGTTGACATATGGTCAAAATTCTCTCATTGTTTCCATTATTGTGCCCTCTAATCGACAAAGTGAAGATTTGAATTTATGTGAGCATTATAATAATGAGTGTTTATATCATGAACCTCTATATGGATTGACATGACCATGAGAAGAATAAAGTATGAAAATATGAAGAAATTCTTGAAACCTTGAATAACCCTCCACATAATGTAGACATGAAGATTGAGATGATGCACATGTGTGTAAGAGTAAATGTTTGACATATCCATTTCCAACCCCTCATGTTTAATCCTTAATGTTGTTGAAGAAACAAAATAAATTTCATGGAACTAAAAACATTAAATTGTTGCCAAAATTGTGCCCTCTAATCGACAAAGTGAAGATTGGAATTTATGTCAACATTATAACAATGATTGTTTATATCATGGAACTCTATATGAATTAACATGACCATGTAATCCTTAAAACTTATTATTGCATCTTCCCAAAAAATTATTTTTTCATGTTGCACCAAGTTTAAAGTTTTCACATTGCTTGGAAAAAAATGCTTGCCACATGTCACATGTCACAAGACTTTCAAAGTTGCATATATCATGTCACAAGATTTTGGAAGTTGCATATTGCATATTCAAGTTCTATTTGTTTCCTAGACTCCATAGCCAAAGCACAAGGCACCAGGTCTTGCTTTCATTCTCATGTCTTGAATCAAGGAGTATTGAATCAATATATACCAAGTCTTATAAGAGAACCTGAAATTATCATTAAGTGTATAACAAAATTACATTCACAAATATATACAATCTAATAGAAATAACCTTGTGTATATTATCAGATGAAAAAGTACCCATAATGTCAATGAATTATATGCATCATTACATGTTCAACTATATAATGTACATCTAACTGTCTTATAAAATTATTGCATGACATCATGAATTTCTTTTAGTCTTCTTTTGTGCTTTCCAGGTCTTAAGTAATTCATTCATCTCCATGTCTTCGTTTACTGGGTGCTCTTCAACAACTGGTGTTGTTTCATTCCTTTCACACTGAGTACATCTGGTCTCATACCCATGGCATGGATTCTGTTGTGAGGGGCCATCACCTACAAAAATAAAAAATATTATATTTATATGGCCAATTTTTAAATATCATTGAAGTAGTTGATTAATATTAAAAAAAAACTCTGTAATGTAATTATTTACCTGGTCCTCTAGTAGGCACCGTTGGAATGGCTTCCGGCCTTTTCACCTGATCTTCAAGTCGAGGAGAATCAACTATGACATTCTCTGCCATTGAAACATCAAAATTTATAAGTACAGTATTATTAAGTATACGATTAATATATAGACATTTTATCGTTGTGGGCCACAGTCACATGAACATCTTGGGGTTGCATCTCACTGGGATGGGATTGTTGGGGAGCACCATGATCTTCTGGCTATGTTTAACTAGCAACGCTCTGTTGTCCAGTACTAATGGTTTTGTTTATAGTGTTTCTCCCCTAATTAAAACAAAGTAAGACATTAAATTATAGACGGTATCAAACATTTACGCATTTTATAAGTAATTAAAGGTGAATGTGGACTGATTTTTATTTACCTTATCCCACAAATTAGATCTAGGGGTTTGCCCCATGATTTTCCTACGATCAACCAAAAATTTATAACCGTACTTGTAACCAAGTTGGAGGTCTTCCTTCATGGTTTCAGTGCCGAAGTCGTCGCCCTGCATTGCATAAGGGTATGGATTTTTAATGTTTTTGGCTGCAATTACCTGAAAGTTGTAAGGTGATACAAATAATATTCTTAATATGTTTGGGTACTTACAATTCATGATGATAACCTCGAGTATCCACCCTGGACTAGCTTGTGTTGGCCATGTTTGGCAATCCTTGCTTTGGTTTCCTTCGAAGTGTCAGGCAACCTATCATCAAAATTTTCAAGTATGTTATATATAACCACACTTTTATTTAGATCTAAAGAAAAATAAAGCTGGTATTGAAATCAAAATATTGTAATTTACCTTGGTGTACCAGTTATTTGTTCTCCTGATTTTTTCAAAATCTTCTCTATTTCTTCATCAATGATCACCTTCCACTCCCTCTCTAGAATTGAGGGAGGACACTCATACCTAGGATTTCCTTCCAAGCTTCGTCTATAAACATCCCGTGTATATTTTAAATACTCATCCGCTGCAAAGGTGACCGCTTTTTTATTGAACGTGTCTACTCCAAAGAGGCCTTCAAGATAATCCATAAGTTCCTTTTTGAGGTTGGAATTCTGGCAATTCCACCTCATGTGTAAGGTTGCCCCAAAAATCAACAAGGCCTTGCTCTCTAGGTGCCTATAAAAAAGGTCATTTCCTACACACAAAAAGATATGATCATTAATTTAAAATTAATAATCTAGATGATTTATGTATGAGAAGGACAACATTAAATGATTAAAATATGAATTAAAACTACCTGGAAGTCTTGATTGTTTTAATGAAAGTCCATTATTGTCGACCAAAAATGTGCACAGAAGGGTCCCCATGCTTGTCACATGTCTAGCTCCAGGAAATGAAACCATCTCAACCACATCACCATGGTCCTCATCTTTGCCACTATCTCTAGACTCAGATCGAGGTGTGGATGTCTCGCAGTGCGTGTCATGGTTCCTATCTAAATTAGGTGTGGAAGATGGAGAAGTAAATAGTACTCTAACAGCTATATGACCACCCTCATTAGGACTCTGTAGCATCTTTGTAGCGCCACTACTACCAACACGAGGTTGAACAGGCTCCAAAAATGTCTTTATAAAAAAGAAAATGTTTTTTTGTGAGATAATGTAAAAGTTAAAGAACAAAGTATCATAATTGAACATATGAGTACATTAAAAGAAAACACTTTAAATTATGATTATTACCTTATATGTGTTAAGTTGTGACATAATGAGCTTGATCTTTTCTTTGATGTCAGGAGTTTGATCTAGATGATCTAAGAAGCCAGCAAGTTCCTTGTTAGATTTAATGATCTTTTTTTATATTAAGACCATCGGATCAACGGATGAATAAAACCCCTCCTCATCAGTGGAATCATGATCAACATGGCCCACAGACTACATATAATTTCAACAAACACAATGTTATTTCAATAAAATTATATAAGCAAATAATAAAAATAACGTAAAATGAAAGTGAAAATTAATAATCATTTACATGTTCTGCGGCTGACCCTTTTCCACGATCATCCTGCCACATTATAATATAATTAGAACCCCCAAATATTTAAAAAATTGTTAATGATAACAAAAAAATAATGTTAAAGATAATATTTACAACAATGTTAAAGATAATAAAAAAAATATAATGAAATAAGTAGAGTTTTCTTAAAGAGGTGTTGCATAAGAACCTACACACTATTAGTCAATGTTTCTATTCAATTCAAATGGTAATCCACTAATAAATCTTCCCCATGAGCTATCTTTTTTATTGTGCACGGGACTACCCGATTCTCTTCACGTCCCTCATATATGAAATTCGTTTGTTTGTTTGTTGTCCCGAGTCATGTGTTATTTATAAACCCTACGATATTGCCAGAAGCTTTAGGCCTTCCATCAATATAGATAGTCTCTCCCTTATTTCTATCCTTGTTTATTAGTTGTATATAATTTGAGGCGAGTGAATATCTCCGCATACTTTGCATGTACCGTACCAACCACATCCAATTGTTATAATTGTAACACGGTCCAACATAGCCCATCAATTCAGTTACTATATTGTATTTTACAATTATTCCATCCGTGGAAATAGCCCAAAGCCATGCAAGGAGGATGGTGCAATGCGATATGTCCTATTGTTGACAACAAAGTCAACATCTATAGGAGGTAGTTCCTTAGGTGCCCATTGTTTCACCAGATTCTTATACCTGAGTGGAACCTCTATGTATCCTATGATCCCATCATCATAAGAGAATGATCCTCCTTCAGCAAGAAAATATTTCATGCATCTAGAAAATTTTATTTTGACTTTTTCACCTTTGGTCCTTGTTTGCTTATCATATCTACTAGATGTAGTCACATTTTTGGCCTCTATTTGTCCTAAGCTTTCCTCACTCGACGAAGAAATATCTGACAGGTACCTGTTTGGTTGTACCTTTAGTTGCATGTGCACGTGTTGTTAGTTAGTAGTCCATCATCATCCTAGTTCTAATTTATGAACTTTTTTTTCTATGTTCAAAGTTCTAAATAAAAACTTTATATCTTTAGTTTTTGATGCACAATTAGACTAGGTTGCAATTACCAATATTAGTGGTCAAGCACCTAATTTAATGTGATATCCCTCTTGATTTTTGACATATTAAGGACATATTAATGTGATAACACTAAGGCCATGATAAATTTATGATGTGGACAATTTTGCATGGAGGCATTTCTCCTGGACCTCTTCATGAAATATTGTGAATCTATGGTGCATGTACAACTATGTGAGATGTGGGTTTATGATAATATTTTGAATTTTCCAATAACATTCTCCATTGACCTTGTGTAAACCATTCCATTTGGTGTTTGTTGCACTAAGTGTAAAGAACAATGTTGGAGAATTATAAGACGTAAGTTAAGTATGAGCTATTGTTACCTCTTTATTATCTTTTATTTTAATTATATCCATATTTTGTATTGATCAAATGAGGAATTAACCTGAAACTGATGCCATTAGACACAAACTCAATCCTAAGGCCAACTAAGGAGAAAAAACAACACACGCTAATTAAACTAGGAGTCAATCATGCAAACAAACCTTCTCACAAAGAAGCGCTTGTTGGTGATGGAAACCAACATCGCAGAATCAATGCGCGAAGGGGTTGAGTTTCAGTAGGTGGGAAAGTTATGTTGACAACCTGCTTAACGAACTAAAGCCCTGGGGCAAGCTACCTCACCGAGTAGTGGGCAACCCTCCAAGGAGTCCGAGTGAGTCTATCCATCGTCGATCCCAGGTACAACACCACCTTCCTTGTGTTGTCACCTTGTGTTGGAAGTCTAAAATATTATGGCCTCTATGGTACCACCTACTATACCAAAATAGAGGGGGGACAATCGACAGTCAACACTGTTAGAAAAACAGGACCGCGGAGCAATAAAATAAAACAAATGCAGAAACAAAAACACAGAAGACACACAATACAAGAGAGACACAGATTTACGTGGTTCACCCAGTGTGGGCTACGTCCACCAGAGAAATTGTCAAGTCCTTCCTTTATTATTATCCAGCAAATGAAGGGATGCAACCTACAACAAAAACTCGTTGTAACTTCCTCTTATTTCTCTCATAGTCTCCTCTCTCAGAATACAATATTCACCCTCGTACATAGTCGCAATACATTTCCCTCATAAAAGAGGGTTGCCTTCTAGGGAAAAAACCCTAAGATAATCTCTACCGTTAGATCTGTGACCTTATAATGAACGGTCCAGATTTACAATGAAATTACAATATACTTTTATAAGGCAATTTTTGCTTCGGGGGCTTCGCCCCCGAACCCCCGCTGGGGGCCCGCTTGCCCCCAGACCCCCTAGCCGGGGGGATGGACCCCCCGGACCCCGCAGAGGGGGTAACCCCCCTCTGCACTCCCCCGCATGGAAGAGTGTACATACTTCTGGGGTGTAAACACTTCATGGGGTATAAACATGGCTGAAAGCAAGGACCTCTGAATCAGGAAGATAATCAGGCTCCACAACCAACAGACACCAAGACCAACAAAGCAGGGTTGATTACTCTGAGGGCCCAAATGCGACCTCGTGATTAACCCTTGTGTTAGAAGGTCTTCCCAAAGTCAGTGATATAGAAAATGGATTTCACTCCGTAACTCAAGGATTTATATTTGTTTAGCATCTTTGGAAAGTTTTTCTCACAATCCTATTCCAAAGCTCTACACCTAAGCTAAGATGGGTTTGAAGAGCCCTAGAAAAGTTGCTAGTTAAATTTTAATTATCACTTGATTTTAGGTTGTTGTTACTCAAAGGAGTGGTTGTGAAACTGATGGCATTTTGACTTGACTCTTTAAACCATGCAAGAGGAAAATGAAATGCAAGAAATTCAACTTCGATGAAAACTAGCTATGGGAAGGAGAAAGAGATTTTAAGAAAAGAAATAATTTCTTGATAGATTACTATGTGTGCAGTACCGCAAAATGACCCAAATTTTAAAAATACCATGAAAATGTCATAGTTCACTTAGTACACCTATACAACATTGAATCAAATGTCATCATTTCTAACATAGTAAACTTTTATGATTATAGAGACCACCATACACCTTGAATACTCATAAGGATTACAAGGGCTTCACCTTGTTGACCAAGAACTTATCATGTAATTCATTCACAAAGGGGGGTTTTTAATTATGAACCCACATGTTGTGAATATATGTTGTGAATGCAACATACATCCCACATTTTCACACTACTCCATCCATTCCTACATTATGCATTATCCAACTTCCATTGCTTGAAGAGGTGGAAGAACTATAAGGGGATGCAGCTTATAGACCAAAAGACTCCTAGTAGGGATGTGTGGTTCAATCCTAAATGGACCAATAATAAAGAAGGTTCTCTTTAATGGTTTTTTTTTCATTTATGTTCAATTTTAGTGCTCTAAGCTACAATTTTATAGGGTTTAAGGCCTTCAACAAAAGCTCCTTTGCAAGTTTGGCCAAAATCCTATTATTTTTCCTTAGAAAATTTTATGCATGCAGATCTAAGAATGTAGTGAAGGGAAGTTCATATCTTTTCACTTTGCATCTACAAGAAAAAGGATAAGGAAAAATGGTGACATGATGTAAAGGCTACGGGGAAGGTTGATGCACATAGCATAAATCACATAAAAAGTAAGGCACTATGTTAAGTGCAAAGGAAAGTGAAGTGGAGTGTTGATGTGGAGCTATATACCAATGTGGATGCAAAGGTATAGACTATGGGGTTTAAAATCAAAGAGGCATGCCCTCCACACTTCACATTAGTCTACTGTGGGGAAACAATAATCTTGGTGACTAGGAGGAAGTACAACTACACCCTCTGCAATGTGGTTGAGTGAAAACTAACAACTATGGATGTAAATATATTGAAAACAATTTCTTGTGAGGTCTCTTAGATTCCCTGGAGGAAAGAAATGATTGGAGGAGGTAATAAAGAGGTAGTTTAGTCATTAATGAAGGGGATTTGAAATTCAAAACATTGTTGGAGCAAAGGGATTTTGCAAATTTTCCATTGAAAAAGATGGAAATATTGGGATGTTAAGGGTGTAGCAACAAAAATACCAAGGACCTAGAAGGATAAATCTATTCCTAGATTGAAAGGATGAAGAGGATTTTGAGTTTGTATCCCAAAGGGTGTAATGATATCAAAAGTATCCCAATGACCTCACATAAGTGGGATGACCTCCATCAAGTGTACAAGGGGCTTCCTCAACATCCTCAAAAGGAACAAGGCTCAATCCAAGTCATATACATGCCAGGTACATCGTCTAAAGTAAGGTACAAGTGACCCAATGTAAGTATCAATCCAGGGGCATGTACACAATTCCAATACAATATAAGAAGTGATTCATGTCAAATTTAAATCCCATTAGTTGGATCACATTAAGCATCATCTTCAAAATTCACAATAATTCATAGAATCCATATAATTTTTCAAGTTTAGGTATGGGAGGGCTATTGTTTGCCCCTATTACATGTTCCAATACCTAGGGAAGGCAAGGAGACTAGATTTGTCACCTCTCTTGGTGCTTACAAATAGCACAATCATCATGGTGTTAAGGTTGACCTTGAGATCAAAAAGAGTGGCTTGAATTGGTAGGGGTAGGGGTATTATTGCTCTTGGTGTGGGTGCACCATCCTATAAGTATCCTTTATTTTCACTTGATTTCATTGTTTTTAATGTGTGTGGGTGATGAGTGTTCTACAACATGGAGGCTTTGTGTGGTGGGTGGTTTGGAAAGGATCCAATAGAATTGTAACCTTTTCATAATGGGCATGTTCTAGAGATATAAGTATTTGTTGTATGGTTATTTCTACAAGTAAGTAGTTCCTTGTCCCGTAAGAGGAATTGGGTCATTTATGCTTTTATTCTTTTATTGAAGATACATTAATTATAGGATCTAAGAAGGAAAAAATCTTGGTCTACAATCTTAATGCACTCATTTGGCTACTCGAGAAAATGTAGGGTAGAAGGAAATTCATAAAAAATTGGATCACTTCATAAACAATCCTATATACATGTGTATGAGATGATTGAACTAATGATATTGTTGAGTTTCTTCCAGTTATAAACCCAACACATGAGCCACAACTTGAGAGAAATGATTACCAAGAAGGTGTCTTGACGAAGGATCTATGTTGATCTATATCATGGAAAAGTAGTACATGAGTCTATTATCTTGTATTGGCACTATTGATTGCTAAATTATGAAAAAGTACCAATAAATATTTTTTGTATGTATATGTTTGAACATTTTAATTTTGAATTTTGAATGTAATACCATTTTGACTCATGGCACTTTTTTTTGTCAATTTTGAATTTTAGATGCCCAGAAAATTCTCTAAGATAAAGATATACTATCCATGTATATTCCATAAAGATATGTCACACCAAATTGTGCTATGTGCAATAGAAACCTCTGGCTAATAGGGAAATGTACCCAGAAAAACATCTATCCAAACAGGGTAGCGTACTTAGAGAAAGGTCTAGATAAAGTCACTATTCTTATATGACTCAATCCTCCTTCAAGGTCAATGACTATTTTGGTTGATTTTGAAGATTGGTGGAATGCAGTTGCAAGGGTTTGATCGTTGTTCCCCACACCTGTAGTGTAGATTGGCGGGATATCTTATTTAGAGGAAACCACTCTTTGCACAACTAAATTCTTACGAGCATGGGTTAAGATGGTTATAGGACTAGGTTGAATAGGAAACAATAGAAACCTCATTGTCCCGAGAATCTTGAGTTTCCTTATTATTGGATTTGGAAAGATCCTTACGCCTTTTGAAATAATTCTTCTCAACATGGTTTGACTTTCTTCATTTTTACAGGTCGCAAAGACTGATTAGAGGACCTGATCCATACACCAACAAAGCTGAAGGGTATGTGGTGTGTTCTGGAGCAGATGACAATGACTTGAAATATATGAACACATTACATGGACAAAAGAATTATCCACTAGGTTTACCCTTGTTATGTGCCACACTTCATCTCTACTGTTTCAGAAATATTCCCCTAGGGTTCTTTATGGTATTGATTCGTGGGTTTTAAAGATAGAAAATGGAAGGAAGAAACTAGGTATATAAGAAAAATCGTTAACATTTGTCTCATGAAAAAAACAAGGCATCTCTAGTCATGGAAATCTACCTTTTCTTGTGACATTGCTAGGGCTAAGGCGCTCGACCTCTTTCTCCTCTTTTTGCACCCTCTTTCTCCTCTGTTCACGACCTCTCTCTCCTAGTTTGTCCATGCCCTAGTATTTATCCTGTCTCTACGACATCTTTATCCATCTATGGCCGGTCTGCTGTCACTGGGATATAACTGGTGCTTTGTGTTGCGGGGATATGGATAAACATATGGGTGCGAGGATATGCATCAACATATGGGCATGCAAGGATATGACCGTGGGTCCTCTATGTTGCAGGGATATGGATCAACATATGGGCACGACCGGGATATGCATCAACATATGGGCGAGGTTTTTTTTTAAATGTTTTATGTTTTGTTTTTTATTTATTTTTTAATTTATATATTTATAATATATAAATTATATATTATATATAATATATAATTTATATATGATAAATATATTATAAACATATGGGTGTGGGTTTTGTTATAATGTTTTATGTTT
>ML778746.1:1578727-1588734 GCA_009831015.1 Picea engelmannii
ATATATATATATATATATATATATATATATATATATATATTATAGTGGGCCTAATGGTTAAGAGCATGTGTTTTCTCCTAAGAGGTCACAAGTTCAAATCTAGAGGGGGGTAGGGTATGTATACCTCCATAGACTTTACGAGTCAAATCACTGGGCAGAGGGGATCCGTTGTCCCAGAAACAAGGGGGTCTCATACAACAATTTGGTGTTTATATTGTTATTAGAGCTAAATTTGAACAGGAATTTCGTTTATCTTGTTGATGTTGACATCCTTTTGTATGAGATGGTCAATGACAATGGTTGGTGCGACCTAGAAAGTAGATTGAAAACATTATGGGTTAAAAACATTTGATCAATGTATTGTCATATAAGCTACATATCAATAAAAATTTAGTTGATTTACCAAAATAATGAATTTATGTATTTGCAAAAAAAAAAATTTAAATATTTTTATTCACCAAATTTCATCTCATTTTTTCAATATCTCTGTCTTTCATTAACCTTGGTATAGAGGATAAAAATCACAAAATAAACCCAATTAACACCCAAATTTCTGTTGTTACCACTTATTAGTAATATGTTTGTGTGCAAAGTGACCAAACACTCTTATAATAATGAGTAAAACAACCAATCAACTAAAATTCCATTATTTCTTACTAATGAAAAATCCTACTGTTGGTGGTTTTATCAAAATCATTCTACTTCTTCAAATGGCATGAACTAGGGAAGAAAATGTTTTTGGGACAAAAATGTAGTCTATATATTAACATAGTCAAGAGAAGTATTACAAAGGCATGTGAGCATATCACCTCAAGTGTGCTAAAGATGACCATGAGTCCTCTCCTTGGGCTCCTACTTCGCTTTAGGTTCTTTAATCTAAAAACATTTTTAGGATTCCTTCCATCATCATTTTGACAACTTAACTATAGGTGCCCTTGAATCCTCTCCTTGGGCTACTACTTCACTTTAGGTTCTTTTTATCTAACAACATTTTAGGTTTCCTTCCATCCTCATTTTGACAACGTAACCATAGGTGATGTCAATATATAGATAGAACTTCAACAACATAATGATAGGGAAATGAAGACATGGTATTGGTGCAAGTGGACAACTTCATCCAAGGGAAGTACTAGTGGGTGAAAATGCAAAGACGAGTAACACTTTTTGGAAAGAAGCTTGTGAAGAAATGTGATATTTATTGTTTCAATCAAGAAAATAGTCATTGAGATATCTTGATTGAAAGTTAAATAATCTTTTGGATAAGAGTTAAAATTCTTGGTCGAAACATTTTAAAATGCCTCAACAAAGAGTTATGATTCTCCCCCTAGATTCTTGGTCGAGGGTTATTATTCTCCCCCTAGATTCTTGGTCGAGGGTTATGATTCTCCCCCTAGATTCTTGGTTGAAAATATTTAAAATCTCGATCGAGAACATTATCAACTATTTATTGAGAGTTTTTATGTCATAAATGAGGTTGAAACAATTTATCATACCCTATTTCCAACTTTCGACCAAGCAAAAGACTGCACTACATTGCACCATAATATAATCCTTGCACTCCTTGCAAAACATGTAACACCATTCAAATTAGACACAATATTCTTGCGATGAATTAGCTATACTTATATCGACGAACTTTTTCCGTCGATAGTATAGCGAATTCGTCACAAGATTATTTAAATTTGTCTCTCTTGCACCGATATCAAATGATGCTTGGATTCATTTCATATTTGGTTTATCAACTTGAAATTAAAATTTGATACTTTGCAAGCTAGTTGGACCTTGAGTAAAATACAAATATGAAATTTGGAATCATTAACATATCTACTAGAACATATGAAAAATAGGGTTTATGGTTTACATGATGAATTTATGATGGAAGAAAGTGGGTCTGTCAGTCAAATTTGAGTCTAGAAACCCTCCCATATCGTTAAGGCATGTGAATAGTCTATCCATGCCAAATTTTAGTGCATACATAAACTGTTTGAAAAAATTTCAACCTTGGCCCCATTCACATGAGGTCATTGTTGTCGATGTCTAGTCCTGGTACAATTTCCATTCCTTGTTCCTTGTTCTGTGTTCCTCATTCCTTGTTCCTCGTTCTTCATTCCTCGTTCCTCGTTCCTCATTCCTCGTTCCTCATTCCTTGTTAATTGTTCATTGACCATGGTGTAGTCCCCAAGATCCATTTTTTTGTACAAAACATACTAATGGCATAAAATGTCCCACACAAAGACCAAATTAATATCCGCCACATAAGTCTATTGTCTTTTTCAAGGACTATGTAATGAATCTCAATTCTAAGAAGATTCAAATAGGACCTAAGAACCTTAAGTTATTTCCTTAACCATGGGTGACATAAAACTATCATTCAATAGTCAAATTGTTACATTTCATTGTCAAGCATCATGTGTACTGAGGGCTTGAGCCACCAAAAAGGAAACATACAAATAATATTTGTCTTATGAACAAGATATGGTACTATCCATTTTGAGGTTTGGAATAGAGATTGTTCTTATAGACTACACTACATTGCACCATAATATAAGCCCTAAACTCCTTGCAAACCATGTAACACCATTCAAATTAGACACAATATTCTTGCAACGAATTAGTTATACTTATATCGACAAACTTTTTCCGTCGATAGTATAGCAAATTCATCGCAAGATTATTTACATTCGTCTCTCTTGCAACGATATCAAATGATGCTTGGATTCATTTCATATCAAATTAAAATTTGATACTTTGCAAGCTAGCTGGACATTGAGTCAAATACAAATATGAAATTTGGAATCATTAACATATCTACTAGAACATATGAAAAATAGGGTTTATGATGATTGTTCCTTTTTATATGAAGAAAAACTAATCATTATTACTTTTATGAATTCCTTGTATGATTATGCCTAAGGGCACTAAAGGGATTCTAACCTAATACCTACATGGTAAATCTATTAGTATCCAACCATTAGTTTTGAAGCTACATTAAAACTTCAAGGAAGAGAGGGTTTTGTAAACCTTGGCTCTCCTATATTTGTCTTGAAAACCTAAGTTCATTCTAGGAGCATAAGTTAAAATATTATGTTAAGACAATTGAAGGACATTGGAAAAAAAATTGAAATTAACACACTTTCATCATTAGGGAAACACATCAACCTATCAAAGTGAATGCTAGTCTATATATTCAACAACAGATTACAATATCCTCCATGGACATGATTACATCTATGTCATCAATTCTATGGTCTATTCACTCTTTCATGTCATGAAATTCCCTAATGTAGGAACCATTGTCACCATTGATTGGGTCAAATATTGTGATCCCTCACAATGTCCAACACCTAAAATCCTCACCCATTCTATGACTCACATTGATCCAATGAACTATGCGACCACTTCCATTACTTAAGCCACATTGGCTCCCGTTGAGTGTGAGCCAATAGATCTAGAACCACCTCCTCACCACTTAGACTTGCAGGTTGGTTATATTTGTTCACCCTTGGGAGTATCTAATTTGGTCCACAAGTGTAACAAAGAATCTCATCCAATGGTATGGATTGCTTGGTGCAAGTAGAAGATGAAATGTGTACAAGTGTGAATGCTTAACGTATGGTTGTTTATTTTCCTTAACATTAAAATAACAAAGATAAAGGAATATGAGTGAAACAAACCTTATGGGGTAGCTTCCTTGTGAACTAGTACTTGTTTTTAGTACAAAGCGATGTATATCCACACATTTCCATTTTGAAAACACACGACGCGACATGAGCAACGTCAAGCATTTTCACCAATGCTAGCTAAACATTCAAATAATCATCAGTGAAAAAACCAATGACTGTGTATCTACCAAACAACTCATCATTGTCTTAAAAAATCAACAACCTAACAAGTTGTAGCAATGACGCAAACTCACGCATCCAATCGAATCGGGGTAGAGGCCCTTTCCATTAACAACACAGAGATATCGACATAAGGAGAGTAACTATGTTCTTTTAAAGTGTAACTGGTAATGTAGAGTTTACCACTATTATAACTGAGACAATGACTATATACCAACCAAAACGATTCCCATACGACCAAATGGGCGAGCCCGTCGACAATTACACAATCATCCAATCAAAAATTGAGTCATAAAACGATAGGCCAGGCTAGGCTTCTTAAACAATTTCTAGAGTGGAGGGCCAAGGTTGTTCCGTAGTCAACATGAGGAGAGTAGATCCACTCTTTGTAATGGAAAAAACCTCCAAGGCCATGGTGTATACAGGACGAACCATGACTCGTTCGTGGTTGGGCACAAATCCATGTCAAGGGCCATAACTGAAACGTAGGGCTCTAGTCTGGCCTGGCAAAGGTTATTTAATGTACGCAGGGTATAACCCTCGTGCTCTTTGTTCAAATTTTTCTGTGATCATTTTGAGAATGTATTCATGATAAGAAGCTCAAGAGTAATGGTCCAGTGATGTATCTTATGTGTCAAAGATGTGTCCAGGCATATCCAAAGTTGGCAAGTGATGATTTGAAATCTTGAATGTGAAAATGTCAAAAGTTAGCTTTCGACAGCTAAGGGTCGGTTTTCAATGTGTTATAAGCTGCTGAAAGTTCTCGCTTTCGACAGCTAAAAACCCAGGTGCGGGGTGTTCTTACTTGTCAAAAAGCACATAATTTTTCCAACGGTTAGCCTGTCCCGTCAAACTCTCAAACCGCCACCATTACAATGTCATGATGATTCTAAATGTTGTCGAAAACGTGTATGAGAATCATTTGTCACAATCTGAGGCATTATATTATGATTTTAATTGATGTTTTGAGAAATCATTAAACCCTAAGCTATCAAATCCGAAATCCTTACTGTCATTCTGGGAATCTACCATCATCGAAAATCATTTTTCATTATCAAATCCGCCCAACAAACCATATGGCATTCTCTGTTTTGAATGAGCATTATAGTTTCTAGTCTGCAAATTGTTCATTTCAAAGGTTTCCATTCAAACCACTAGTCTACCTCATGCAATTTTCCTCCATCTGACTTCCATTTTTCCCTACATCAACGTTGATCTTCCACTCCAGCCTGTTTTTTTTGTTTGCAGGTATTAACATTTGTTTCAAACTTTCAAATGGCCAGTGGAGGAAATTTGCTCAGGAAGTAGCTGAATAATGTCTTATATATGGAATCTCATCCTGAGATTTGTTATATGTTTAAAGAAGCAGGTTGTTACATGTATTGTGAGAAATTGCAGGGGTATCACCAAGGTATTGTTGAAGCCTTTGTTCAAAGATTTGATGGAGAAAAAGTAATCTTGGGACCAATGGTAATTCAAATTGATGAGGCCAGTGTTGCAGTAGCAACAGAGATGCCTACGCAAGGTGAGAGATGGTTTAAAACAACTGTCACTAAGGATATTGAGTTCAGGTCTTCCCTTAAGCCTAATTTTCAAAGCATTATTTGGTAGAAGGATGTTCCTAGGTCTTACCTGGAGGAGAAATGGTAGCATTTTCTTAAGGAAATTCAAGTTTACATCACTTGTGAGGGTATATATGGTAGAGTCATGCTCTATCACTTCAAACTGATGAATCATTTTATGGGCAAGTGTCCTCTCAATCTACCCCATTACCTTCATAGGAGCTTGACTAAGATGTCATACCAAGTTCAAGATAAGCCTGATAAGGTGCACAGTAGCATTTTCCATCATGGCCTCATAAAGCT
Organism: Picea engelmannii; assembly: GCA_009831015.1. Classification (NCBI taxonomy): domain Eukaryota; kingdom Viridiplantae; phylum Streptophyta; class Pinopsida; order Pinales; family Pinaceae; genus Picea; species Picea engelmannii. The sequence goes on from ML778746.1 coordinate 1,584,435, forward strand.
TATAGTGATGGAGGAACTCCAGAGAAGAGAGAAGAAATGGGATTATCTCCTATTCTATATTCTAGGGAGAATTCGGGCAAGAGATCCAACCCAAGGACAAGAAGACACCTACAAATAAGTCCTCTACATACATGAACAGTAAGAGGAAGAGAAGGGATCTGTCACCAGTTCAGACAGAACAACCAACCCCTTCACCTAGGTCTAAGAAAGCAAAAAAAAAGATTGAGTTTGATAAGAGACTAGAGGGCCAAAGTAGTGTTGTTGAGAAAAACATCTTAAATTTTCCATACTCAGATTCTGAATCTGAAACACCCATGGAGGAGAGAGAGGAAACCGAAGTTGAAGCTCCAGCCTTGGAGGTACCTAAGACGTCAACTAAAAACAAGATCAGTAAAGCATCCAAAATTCAAAAACTAAAAGAGGAAGTAACAGAGCTTAAGTTGTTAGAAAGAGTCATCAAATCTCAGAATTAGGCTATGAAAAGGACATATAATCAGGTAAGAGACTCATTTGAAAGGTTAGATAAAATGCATGTAAAGGAGCAGAAGAAGAATAAGAAATTGCTCAAGGAGAATCATAAGCTGCATAAAATGGTTAGATGTTTAAGGATCAAGCTAATGCTTAAAGATCTTAAGCCAAAAACACATCCTGATCTAGAATCTCTAGCATAAGTTTTTGTGAACCTCAATAAAGATCTTGAAGGGTAGACAGATTGAAGAAATTTAATTTTTTTCAATTTTGAAAACGACTTCAAAGACCTGCAGTTTCAGCAGCTTAACCGAATTTGAAAAAGCGTTGTTATCTGTTCAAACCCAGGACATTCGGCAACTTATCCTACTCTGTTTCAGGCATGTTAGCTATCGAAAGCGCAGACACAGGCAAAACGTTAGTCTTTTTGCCTAGATCAAATATTTTTTCTGCCAAATCATTCAAGGAAGGTTTCAAAAGAATTATAACTTTAAAATGGATAAAGATCGTCCTCTTTTTTAGGGTTTAGTGGCAAATACGAAGGATAAAAGGCTCAAAATTTATCCTATTTTTGGTTGAAGATTTTCCCAAGTGCCAGAAAAGGATCTCGAGTTTCCTTGTCATCACCCAAAATAATGTTGAAGATGTCGAAGATTGTCGAGGACTACCATATTAGGATAAGGGCTTGACCCCTTAAGATAGGAATTGATCCTAATTTTGTGAAACTATTTTGATTATGTACATTTTTAGTATTTCAGATCCTCTTTGATAGGATCTTAGATTTTGATGTAAAGGCTATAAAGCCTATGCTTTCAAAGGAGGATGGGGTTAGACTGACAGTGAAGGATGGCATGGAAATGTCCCCATCCACTGTAAAAATGTTTCAAATACTATAAGTGACTGTTATGGATGAATAGAAAGGCATCATATTTCCAGATTCTTGCGTCATATTTAAGTGGTGAAGTTTTTCCCTGATGTAACTTGTTATTTTCCTGTTTCACATGATTTTTCTTTTTGTATTGTTTAAGTGGTGAAGTTTTTCCTTGATGTAACTTGTTGTTTTCCTGTTTCACATGATTTTTATTTCTGTATTGTTTATGAGAAAATAATGTGCAGGACTTGTTCTTAACACCCTGTGCTGACTCGAAACAATATTTATGTTTTCTTCCAAGTTTGAAATGTAGAATTCGAATAAGATCTTCTTTGCATTTGAAATTAAATTTGATCTATTCTTATTTTCCCATTTTATAAGATCAAAGGATCCACTGACATGATTACCCTTCCTAGTTACATTTTGTCTTAGTTATTCATTCATCTATCATCTTAACCTCTTGACTCCATTTTTTCCCAATGGCCCTTTTCTACTGTCTCAATCAAAAAACTCTAAACATAAACCTCGTACCCTTATAACTAGTCTAACATCCTATACAAACAAAGATAAATCTGATAGAGAGATCCCTCTATGAGTATTGGATGGCTAGGTCCTAGACTCGAAGTGGTTTTGTGGTTACCCCTGCCGATTTCCTCCTCAACCTGGGAAATTACAGGCCCCATTCACAGGTCACTGTTGTCGGTGTCTATTCCTTGTACAATTTATGTTCCTTGTTCCTTGTTCTGTGTTCCTCATTCCTCATTCCTTGTTCCTTGTTCCTTTTTCCTTGACCATGGTGTAGTCCCCAAGATCCATTATTTTTGTACAAAAAATACTAATGGCATAAAATGTCCCACACAAAGACCAAATTAATATCCGCTACATAAGTCTTTTGTCTTTTTTCAAGGACTATGTAACAAATCTCAATTCTAAGATTATTCAAATAGGATCTAAGAACCTTAAGTTCTTTCCATAACCATGGGTTACATAACACTATCATTCAATAGTCAAATTGTTACATTTCATTGTCAAGCATCATGTGTACTGATCCCTTGAGCCACCACAAAGGAAACATACAAAGAATATTTGTCTTATGAACAAGATATGGTACTATCCATTTTGAGGTTTGGAATAGAGATTTTTCTTATATACTACACTAAAATGAACCATAATATAATCCCTACACTCCTTGCAAACCATGTAACACAATTCAAATTAGACACAATATTCTTGCGATGAATTAGCTATACTTATATCGACGAACTTTTTTTGTCGATAGTATAGCTAATTCATCGCAAGATTATTTACATTCACCTCTCTTGCAACGATATCAAATGATGCTTGGATTCATTTCATATTTGGTTTATCAACTTGAAATTAAATTTTGATACTTTGAAAGAAGCTAGCTGGACCTTGAGTCAAATACAAGTATGAAATTTGGAATCATTAAAATATCTACTAGAACATATGCAAAATAGGGTTTATAGTTTCCATGATGATATGATGATGGAATAAAGTGGGTGTGTGAGTGAAATTTGAGTCAAGAAACCCTCCCATATCGTTAAGGCATGCGAATATTATATCCAGGTCAAATTTTAATACATACAGATACAGTTTGAAAATATTTCAACGTTGGCCCCATTCACACGTCATTATTGCCTGCCTCTAGTATTTTTATGGTGTTGATTAAGAAATCAACGAAAAAGAGGTATTTTTCATCACAACTATGAAACATATACATTTTATATACATTAATGTAGAACCTGAAATAAAAATGAAGAAAGACTGACGAAAACTTAAAAACTTGCATCAACCAAATTGTGTACTTCGAAAGAAAATTAGGGTTTATGGTTTACATGATGAATTGATGATGGAAGAAAGTGGGTGTATCAGTCAAATTTGAGTCCATAAACACTCCCATATCATTAATGCATGCGAATAGTCTATCCATGAAAAATTTCAGTGCATACAGAAACAATTTGAAAAAATTTCATCGTTGGCCCCATTTAGAGGTCATTGTTGTCGGTGGCTAGTCCTCATACAATTTATGTTTCTAGTTCCTTGTAAAATTTGTTCGACATTACACACATCCCAACATATAGTACTACAAGGGTGTATTTTTATGCCGTTGATTAAGAAATCAACGAAAAAGAGGGATTGCGTACTTTGAAATAAAATTAGGGTTTTGTTGGATTACTGAGAGGGGGGGGTGTGAATTAGTAATAGAGCAACTTAATCCCTTTTAACCATATAATCCAAGTGTTATATCAATGAAGCATTATCATCCAATAACTGCAAATTAAATAAGCAATGAATAAATAAACAATCATACACATACACATTACACCAGTGTTTTACGTGGAAACCCAAATCGGGAGAAAACCACAGAATGCTTTGTCTTATATGTCTTGAAGAATTACATTCATTGGAAGCACCAACTTCCTTTATTTTCCAGCTGCAACTGGAAGGAGGCTCCAACCCCCTATTTTCTCAGGCTACAACCTGAGAGAAGCTCCAACTCCCCAATTCTCTGGCTACAACCAGAAGGAGGCTACAACCCCCAATCTTCTCCGGCTACAACCGGAAGGTGGCTACAACCACCTGTCCTTGCCCCGTCCTACCACCCTGAAGTAGAAGTAGAATGATGGAACCACTGTCACACTATCACTATGAGATATACCACTATAAACTTGTACCAATAAATCCGAACCATGCATCAACCGTGCATCAACCTGTACCTCAACCTGTAATCAACCTGTACCATAAACAAGTGCATCAACCATGCACCAACCTGTAATCAACATGTACCGTAAACAAGTTGTTAAGCCCTAATGTTGGCTCATTACCCCTTAATTGGGGCATATTAGAGTAGTAATGCTATTTTATTTATGTCGTCTTTAGGCCATTAGTTGTAATTTAGATTAGTAATGTTATTTTAATTATGTCGGCTTTAGGCCATTA
>ML778747.1:11233-36973 GCA_009831015.1 Picea engelmannii
AAAAATACCCACAATTTATGCCAAGGAAAGTGCTCTGATACCACTTGCAAGATACCAGATATATAAAATATGCAGAACAGAAACGAAATGCTAGAAATAACAGAATAACAGTAAAATATCCAGCATAATCTTCACAATACACAAAAATGATATACGAATAGCAACAGAAATAGCACTTGAACAGAAATAGCACTTGATTCAGATAGCAATGTTCACAGGCCTCTTCAAGGGGGCAACCTCCAATCGAGAAGCGCTCTGTTACAATAATATCCAAGCTAGGGTTCTCATACCCTCGACTCCTATTTATACTAAAAAGAAGCATCTAGAGGAAGATCCTTCTAGAAGCGAAAGCTTCTATTAGGTCTTCTTACATCCACCTTATTCTATTTTATTGAAAGGTCTTATTAATATTGACCTTTATTACATCCGAATACATTGATCTACCTATGTGCGGGTTAGGACCTTAACAGTTATAGCCATAGAATGACCTGAATGGGCTCATCTCGATGGAAATATGGTGAGTGGTATTGTAGCAATGCTCCCAAAGATGAAACCTCTTTATCCATGCCCGCTACTATCCTGACACATAGTTCCTGAAGTACCCCTCAATCCATTTGTTTACGATCTCGGTCTACTCATCTATCTAGGGATGATAGCTCATACTAGGTGTCAACTTTTTCCCGGATAACCTGAACAATTCCTACCAAAACACACTAACAAACTTGTTATCCTGGTGATTGACTATGTTCCTCAAAAGACCATAGAGTCTGAAAATCTCCCTGAAGAATAGATTTTCTACCTGAGATGCGCTATACTATGTAGGAATGGAAACAATGTGGGCATATTTAGTCAATCTGTCCACTACCACAAAGATATAGTCCCTACCCTATAACTTTGAAAATCCTATGATAAAGTCCATGGAATTGTTATCCCACTTCTGGTCTGGAAATGACAATGGTTGAAGCAGCCCTATAGGGAGTGAAAAATACGAATTGTTCTATTGGCAAGTCATGCACTCCCTCACATGTCGAAGTGAATCCCCCTTTAGACCCTTCCATGAGAATATCTCCCTCACCTTCATGTAGGTCTTCAGATACACTCGGTTCCCTACTAGTGGTGCATCATGTACTTCCCTCACAATATTATCCTTGAGTGTGTACTTAGGGACAAGATAGATCTTTTCTTTGTAGTATATGATGCCATCTACTACCATGTACCTATCATCCTGAATAATTCCATCCATCAACTCAAAAGAGAATGTATTCTTGGAATACTCCACCAAGAGGATGGAATTCCAGTCTGCTGATATTTTTGTCATGGATAAGGCCACAAGTATCTTAGATAAGTCATCATACTCAATTTCAAAATCATATTCCTGCACCTTACTAACCCATTCCTACTACCTCTCATTCAGGTCTCACTACTCCAAGAAGTACCTCAAGTTGTTGTGGTCAGTCCTAACCACAAAGTGTCCTCCTACCAAGTATATCTAAATTTGGAAAATGCATGCATGATGGCCAACATCTCCTTATCATATATTGACTAGAGATTCTCAATATCCCTTAGCTTTATTCTTTCGAAAGCTATTAGACGTCGGTTATACATAAATATTGCTCTTATCCTATCACTAGATGCATCACACTCTAGGAAAAAAGGTTGTGTGAAATATGGGAGTACTAATAATGGGAAAGTGATCATCACCCTCTTATTTATATCGAATGCTACTGGTGCATCCTCTAACCATCAGACTTCCCCCTTCTTGGTGTGGTATTTCAATGGCGCATCCAATTGTGAAAATCCTTTCACAAAGTGCCTGTAATAGTTGCATATCTTGAAGAATACTCGCAAATCTATGATTGGCCTAGGGGTTGGCCAATATAATATGGTATGGATATTTTCGTGATGCACCTTTACTCTCTCAACACCAATCACATGTCCTAGATAGAGGATCTATGTCAACCCAAAATCACACTTTTCCTCCTTGTCAAAAATCGAATGCTCCTCCATAATGGTGAGAATATCATCCACATGCTTCATATGTTCATCCCACATTTTGTTTTATATTAGAATATCATCAGAGAACACCACTAATAATTTCCTCAACCGTTTCTTGAATATATGGTTCATGAACGACTGAAAGGTAGTTGGTGTGTTAGTCAACCCGAAGGGCATGACTAGAAACTCATAATGTCCATAATGACACATGAATGTTGTTTTATGAATATCCTCCTCTCTGGACCAAATCTGGTGGTATCTTGATCGGATATCAACCTTTGAGAAGTATATTAACCCATGTAGCTCATCTATTAGCTCATCAATCCTTGGTATTGGGTATCATTTTTTGATGGTTTTCTTATTTAGTGCCCTATAGTCTATGCACATCCTCATAGATTCATATTTATTCTTCACCAGTACAACTAACGAAGAAAAAGGAATGGTGCTAGGTATGATATGTCCCATCTCTAGAAACTCCTTTATGGACTTTCCCATTTCATCCTTGAATCTCTTAGGATGTCTGTAGGGGGTGGTGATCACTGGCTTTGACCCCTCTTATAGCTCAATGACATGCTCAAATCCTCTTTCAAGTGGTCTCCCTGCTGAAAATGGTTCAAATACTTATCATGCCTTCTAAGCAATACCTAGATATCCATAGGATAATGTTGATGTTCTTGTGATGGCTTCTCCATGGTGATCAAGCACTCTATTGGGTACGCCACATACCTATGTCTAAAAAAGGCCTCCATGTGTTGGTTAGAAACGATCTTGGGGGATCTTGTCAACATACCTCTTAGGAATATTCATTGTCCACCCTTTTCCTAGAACTCCATCCTCATATCTTGATAATTCATGTGGATATCTCCCAATTAGTATAGTAACTGAAATCCTAGCACCACATGAGTATCTGCTAAATCCATGACGTAGAAGTCATCGATCGATGTATAGTTTCCTAATGTTACTTCCATCCCCCTGATCCTCTAAGTACAAGTCATGTTGTACCCATCTACTACTACCACATTGAATCCCTCAAAATCCTCTGTAGGTATTTTCCTCTTGGTGACAAGTGAAACATCAATGAAGTTGTGGGTGGCTCCACCATAAACCAATGTTGTAACACTCTACCCCTGCATGATGCCTCTGACTATGAAGGTGTACTATTTAGGGACTCCTGAAAGTGTAGCAATGGTCACTCCCTTGGGGCTATCCTGTAACAGTGCCTTCTCTATAGCCTACAATGGTTCATCACTATCTTTTCTGATACCTTCATCATCACTATCATCCTCCTTGTCGAAAACTACCTCAATGTAATGGACTTTTCCTTTTCCCATACATAAATGACTTGGCTCCCATGGATCTTTGCAACTAAAGAAATTTTGTTTCCTCCTTAATTCTCTTTGAATCTTCTCATTCGTATTATCCTTCCCTATCCATGGATTCTGGGGAAATTGTGTCTCCTTACCTCCTTGAGGGATGAAGGGTTTTTTTGGTGCCTTATTGTTGACTACATTCTTCATGTCCTGGAATCTCATGATGGCCTCCTGTAATGTGGTTGGCATAAATTCCTTCACCCATCCTCTCAAAGGTTCATCTAGACCCTTTTTGAATAGCATCACCAATCTATATTGATAAATATCTATCACCATAACTTCCATCCTATGAAAATATATGATGTGTGCTTCTAGTGTACCTATCTGCCTCAAATGTACCAACTCCCTGAATTGTATATCAAGGTACTTCTATTCAAATGTTTCCATAAAACTTTGAATGAATTCCACATATGAATTGATGATGGTGTACCCTAATGTCACCAGCCCATGGTACCACCATTCATGAGCTTCTCCTTCCAAAGGATGGGTGCCATACTTAATTTATTCTACCTCGGTAATTTGGTTAAGTTGGAGGTAAGTTTCCAACTTATGTACCCATGCCATGGTCATACTCTTTGCAGACCCATCGAAGGTTGGAATAGTCAACCTTCCCACCTTGTGCATGAGGTCAAATTTTTGTGGGTTTGACACTCCTTTGTTACCCTCCTTAGGCATGTACTTATTCTTGATTTTGCAAAAGTCATTATAGGAATATTTCTCATGGGTGTCTTCATATATCATCTCATACTCCATATATGAGGTGTTAATATCAGGCCTCTGATATGGTTTCTCCTATGATTTTGTAGGATACCCTATCAGGAACTGTGGTAATAAGGGCCTAGGGATATTTAGGATCCTTCTTTGAGTTTGGGTATGATTATTGATACTCTTTGTGTGTCTTATGTCACCCCAATGGGATCCACTGGGTGCACATTGACCCGTACCATATGTATTCTCGCGTTGGCCTATCAACTGTGTGAGTGCCTCAAGAATCTATTGTTGGAATCTTGTTGTCTTTTCTTGTCTTTGGGATGCCTCATTCTGTCCCTTGACCAGATATTTTAAGATGTGGAGCATAGTCCCTTCATGGTTGTCTCCCTTGCTTCCCTCTAACTCTGACTCTATGTGGTTTTCTTTTGTTTCCCTTTTTGATGACTCTCAAGAGGTCTATCCTCCATGCCATTTTCTTCTAGGCATCAATGAAGTCACGGGTTGGTAGAGTCACCACCTCTAACACCAATGTAATTTCCCCAATCAATATAGGAGGGGGAATTTTTTTTCTATCCAAAATTGTTATTCCTCTTATGTGAAAATATTGTTAACTTACAAATATTTTTCTCAATTAGGAGTTGTCAAACATATAGCATGCAACCATTACACAAAAAATAGAGAATATAACCATGGTATATTATTATGTATGGAAACTCCAAAAATAAGTACAATGGTATCTAATGGTTGCAATAATTTTTTCATAATACTCCTAAGAAAAAAACATATAATGGCTTCTAGGTAGCTACACAATCTACTACATAAACAACATAAGAAACCTGGAATGATTCCAATCCATTGTCCCAAGAATCTCCATTTTGTAGGAAAATCCCCCTTCGGACAGGTGAATCTTGTCTTGGATCCTAGACCCCTATACCAAGACAAAAAACATGCTAACATTGGACACTAAAATTCCTTTGAAACTAACTAACTAATCATAAAGAGAAGGAGAAGGAATAAAGTGTGATGCACCTTATTCCAATGTTTGTCCTCACTACTTCAACTTGAGCTTGATCTCCAATCTCCTTAGAATTGTTTGACACCTGCAATGCAATGGAAAACGAGACAAAGAACTCCTACTCTACTCTATAATATTAGTCCAATCAAATCCATCTATAAGACAAACATATGTAAAGAGACATAGGTTAGAAGTAGATAGTCCAAGCAATATACTAATGAGAACTCTTAAAGAAATACTTACAAACTATATATGCAGTTGCAACAACTTCCCCAAGTCCTCCACATCCCTCTCTTGCAAAAAGCTCCCAAAATCATAGGTTTGATATCCTAAAGATTTCTCCTAAGACCATAGGTTTGATACCTTAAATATCCACTATCGTGAGATCATAAGTTTGGTATCTATAAACTCCTCTCTCCTTCTCCATGGAAAGCCCTCATTATATAAGATTTGGAGGCTTAACCATAGTGGAGAGGATCACTCATCAGATCCACTAAAAAGTGATCTGAAAGATATTTAGGGAGAAAATATTTCTTAAGGATTTTAGGGAGGAAATACCTCTCAAGGATTTTGAGGAGGAAATATTTCAACCATCCATGAGATCCTCAACCTTCCCTTAAAAATAGGAAATCAAATGTTAGGTGGATTCTCACACTTAATTAATTTCTTTTTCATGAATATTAATAATAATTCATGTGCACTTGGTATTTTGGCCTTCATGTAATATATCCCTCCTCCACATTGACTAGGTATTGTGACATAGGTTATTCCATGGTTTCAAGGTGTATGAGACACTTATATGACACTTAGGGCGAGGTACCTAGGTGTGTAAATTTCATGTGTAACACTCCAAATCCTAGGTTGCTCTGCTCCAGTAATATCCACTCCACATGAGACCCTTGAATACTCTCCTAAGATCTTCTCAAACCCATTCTGGTAGATAGATGCAACATCGATTTGTATAGGTCCTTGTAGGATGACTGTGGGGAGTCTAGCAGGGCCTCGCAGAACAACTCATGCTTAACCCACATGGGTGTCTCTTCCTGTGTGTGAAACCCTCTCGGAACTCACATATCCGATGCTCAAACTCCTCCTGAAAATTGTTGCAATTACCCTATGTAAGCTAATATGCCTCCCAACTCTCTCTAAAGACCACAATGAACTCCAATGAGAACTCTAGATGATTTCTCCTCTTGTCTAGATAGGGTGGATATTGCACCACTGAAACTAAACCTGTAGTGGAAGGTTTTTTACCAAAACCCCAATGAAAACTTTGGCTACGAAAGCACTCAATAAGATATAAAATCATAATTCCAAGTAGGAAGGTTACCCCTATATTTATCCTTCCTTTGGGCCTTCTATATCTTTCCCCTTTTTGACCAAATCAAACCCTTACTTTATTTCTCCCTCCAATTCAAATTAAATACAATTATTTATTTTATTTAATGTCACTCTTAGGATTTTTTATTCTTTTAACCCAGTGACACCAAATAACCTCGTTGAATCCATTTTCCTTGTTGACCATAGCCTATGGGAGTCATATATGCTATTGAGTCATCCTCCGTCAATTGGAAGGGGACATTACAAATATGGAACACCACATATTATTATTTTATTATACATAAGAATGGTTGATCTCAAAATTCCTATTGAGATGCTACTTGGTGGGACGGTAAAAGGAAGAACTGTTGGAATACTGAGAGGGGGGATGAATCAATATGAGCACTTTTATCACTTTTAACCACTTTCAATCACAATGTATAGTCATAGAATAGAAACATTAACTTGATCAGTTACAATTCAACAGTTTATCATCTATGTTTAGTATATCATCAACAATATAAGTCAACAGTGCATGATAAAATAATCACAGATACACAACACACCAATATTTACATGGAAACCCAATGTGGGAGAAAACAACAGAATTATTTTCTTATATGTTAGAAGAAATACATTCATAGGAAGAACCAACTTCCCAATTTTATATCTCCAACTGGAAGGAGGATCCAACCCCCTAATTCTCAAGCTCCAACCTAAAGGAATCTCCAACTCCCTGATTTACTAGCCACAACTAGAGGGAGGATCCAACCCCCTAGTTTATAGGATTTGACCTGAAGGAAGCTCCAACTCCTTGATTCTTCGGCATCAACTGGAAGGAGGATACAGCCTACAACCCACTTTCCTTTCCTTGTCCAACTGCCATGAAATATAAATGTAGACCAACCTGTCACTACCACAATCACTGTCATTGTCAACCTGTCACTACCATTGTTTCATCATCAACCAGATCTACTCACAATTGCATGTACCTCATGTCATTATCACCAAGAATATATATCAAATCATATGATCAAAATCACCACTTCATGCCTCTAGTCATGTTCCAAACATGTACCAAGACCACCATCAAGTTCCTCTAACAATGCACCATATCATCATCAAGATATGTGCCTCAACCATGTGCCAAACCATAAATCAAACTGTTAACCATAACATCACCAAGATGTGTTTCATCATGTTCTAACATCACCAAGCATGTACCATAATCTCATCAAGATATGCACCCAACCCATGTACCAAACATGTACAAAAATCCATAAGTTATGTATGTCAAATATGTGCCATATCACTCATGATATGCCTCTAACATATACCAAAAGATATCCCATAAACCATGCACCATAACATCACCAAAATATGCCTCAACATGTACCATACCATCACTAGGATATAACCTTCAAAACATGTATATAGACAGACCTCTAATCCTGTAGCAACCTTTTTGCATAATCATGCCTTGTTGCAACATAGAACAAACATCCCCTTCACTTTACCTCATCCTTGCTACCTCATCACCTTTCTGTTCCTATTTTTGTTTCCTTAGTCGTGAAACTTTATTTTCCTACAATGCATTTGTGTTCATGTTTTTTCTTCTGTAGTCACTTGCCTTTGTTTTCCTATTTTGGTTTTTGCAGTCGCGCACTTTTATGTTCCTGCAATGCATTTATGTTCCTATTTTTGTTTCTGCAGTCGCTCACTTTCTATTCCTATTTTTGTTTCTGCAACCACTCACTTTATATTCCTATTTTTGTTTCTTCAGCCGTGCACCTTTATGTTCCTGCAATGTGTTTATGTTTCTGCAGCCACTCACCTTTTTGTTCCTACAATGTGTTTCTTTTCATGGTTTTGTTTCTACAATCACACACCTTTCTGTTCCTATTTCTCCACTAAAATTTGTGACTCTTCTACACTACCTCATATCTCCAACATGTATTCTCAGAAGTTATTTTCCAATTGATTGTTCTCTGTGTTTTAATGAGGATCTCATGATGACATGAAACTCACATGCAACTTGTTAAATTTTGTTTACAATCTCATGATGGCATGCAACTTGTTAACTTCTTGTTACAACTACTTAACCCATAATTAATTTCTTGTTGCAGCAAATTGGACTGGTCAATATTCTTGATGGCCTTCTAGGGGATTCTAGAATAATTAACTTCATTTTTACCTTCTAGGGGATTCTAGATTATTCTTGAGGTTCCTCCAACTTCACATAGCCATATATCCTCAATTGTGAGGAACTACGTGGTGTAACATATATCATCGGAATCAAAATGACACATACTATCCATCTATGATAGTCTTACCTACAAGTACATTGACCTTCATGTATTTATTCCTATATCAACTTTGAGTTCCATGACCATACCTTCGGGGCTACCAGAATTCTTCAAGTGCATCCAACACAACTATTGACATCAACTAACATCAATGAAAACTAATTCACCATCAATCTCAATCATACAAATGAAAACCAATTATCCAACGATCTCATCCACATCTCTGGGGATTCCAGAATTATCCAAAGGTTGACATCAATCTTCAAGGGTTGACATCAATGAAAACCAACTGTCCAAACCAACTATCCAACAATCTCCCCCTTTTGAATTGATGGAAAAACTCATACTCATGTTCATCCTCCTCCTATGTGTAGTATTTCAGTTATAAAATAGTATGTGGAACATAAATAATTATCTAGAAATGGCAGAGAAACAATGATATAACCAGAACAATACCACAATAATACTAGGATAACACTAGAAAGAGCACTTTGATTACTAAGAGAAATGTTCACTTTCCTCTTCGAGGGTATAACCTCCAACAGAGAAGAGATCTATTACAATAATCTCTAAGATAAAACTTCTCATTCCCTCTACTCTTATTTATAGTAAATCTATCTATCTAAAAGAACAATCTAGAGGAAGATCCTTTTAGAAGTGTAATCTTCTATTAGGTCTTCTTACAATTGACTTATTCCTCCTTATTGCTAGGCCTTATTAATATTGACCTTTATTAGATGGAAATATATTATTCTACCCACTTGAGGAGTTAGGTAGGTTAGGTCCCTAGCATGCCCTCCCCCTTAAAATCATCCTTGTCCTCAAGGCTTGAGATGAGGAAATTGTTGCAGAATGCTAGTTAGCTCCCAGGTGGCATCAGATGAAGTTGTATCTTTCCACTGAACTAAAACTTCCTTGATGGTTCACTTACAAAGACGATGCTCATGATGGTCCAAAATGTCTTGTGGCTACAACCATATGGATGCCTCTTCAACCAATTCGGGAAGGCTGGTTTGAGTTTGGCACTTAGTGTTGATCACCTTATTTAAGAAGGAGACATGAAAAACAAGATGGAGCTTGGAAGAACTAGGCAAAGCTAAATGACAGGCCACCTGTCCCAAACAGTTGAGAACTATATAAGGACCATTAAATTTGCATGCCAGTTTCTGACAATGTTAATCTTTGAGTGAAGTTTTTTTATAAGGTTGCAGGTGAAGAAATACCTAGTCTCCTTCAAACAATTGACATTCTGAGCAACCTTGATCAGCTTGTTTCTTCACACGATTCTAAGACAAAACAAAATTCTCTTTAAGGGTATGGAGAATAGCCTCTCGAACTGTAAGCATTTGGTCAACTGCCTGAAACTTTGACACACCTATCATGTAGGAGATAATGAAAGGTGGATCGTTTCCATATACTTCTTCAAAAGGAGTCATGCGAGTAGCGGTATGGTAAGAAGTGTTGTACCACCATTCAACTAATGGTAACCATTAAGACCATTGATTTTGCCTTTTAGAGGCAAAACACCTCAAATAAGTCCCCAAACATTTGTTGACAACTTTAGTTTGACCATCAGTCTGGGGAATATAGGTTGTGCTGAGATGCAATTGGGTTCCTTGTAGAATGAATAATTCTTTCCAAACATTGATGGTGAAAGTGGGGTCTTGATCAGAAACAATAGAATGAGGCATGCCATGAAGCTTGAAGACATGATCCATGAAAAGTTGAGTCACAATGGATGCAGTAAATGGATCTTGCAGAGAACAAAAATGAGCATACTTGTAAAGAAAATCAAGTACCACCATGATGACTGACTTATTTCCTGATTTAGGTAACCCCACAATGAAATCCATAGATATGTCTCTCCAAATAGTAGGTGGAATTGGAAGCGGTTGAAGTGTTCCAGGGGCTTTGATTTTTTCTCCCTTTTTATGTTGACAAACATCACATTCAACAACAAAAGTGCGAACGTCCTTTTTCATACCATCCCAGAAAAATAACGTTTGACCTTGTCATAGGTTTTGGTAAATCCTGAGTGCCTAGATGTGGGAGTAGCATGAAGCTCAAAAAGAACCGTGGATTTAAGTTGTGACTGTTTACTTAAATATAAATGACCTTTGTAGAGAAGCTCATCATTGTGCCAAGAGTACCTTGGGGAAACTGGATAATTGTCTTGCAACTATTGGATCAGGTGCGAAATTTTAGGATCTTGTATCCATTCCTAGAAAATAGCTTGGAGCCAATCTAGGACAACGAAGGATAGGGAAAAAAGGGACCCTTCATCTTCATATTTTTGAGAAAGAGCATAAACAACCACATTTTCTTTTCCTTTCTTGTAAATGATCTCATAATCATATCCAAATAGCTTAGTTATCCATTTTTTTTTATCTAGAGAGGAAGATCGTTGCTCCAAAAAATACTTGAGGCTTTGATGATCTGTCTTAATTCAGAAGTGTTGTCCCAAGAGATAAGGGTGTTAGAGATCTACTACATGCAGAATAGCTAACATTTTCTTTTCATAGATTCATTGGCCCAAATGGAGGTCTGACAAGTGTTTTCTGGTAAAGGCCAAAGGTTTTCCCTCTTGCATAAGGACTGCTCTAATTCCTCTCCCGAAGGCATCCCATTCTAGGACAAAGGTCTTTGTGAAATCAGGAAGGGCCAATACCGTAGTAGTGAACATAACCTCCTTCAATGTTTGAAAGGATTGATCAGCTGCGAGATTCCAAGTGAAAGAATTCTTTGTAAGTAGAGAAGTGAGAGGCATCGCAATCTTGCCATAATTCTGAACAAACTTACGATAATATCATGTTAAACCCAAAAAACCATGTAATATTTTTATCGTCTTGGGGCGAGGCCAATCCTGCATGGATTCAATCTTCTTAGGATCCACCTGAACATCATCCTTGCCAACAACATGACCCAAGTAATCAACTTTCAAGGCACAAAAAGCACATTTAGAGTGTTTGAGGAAAATTTGATGCTGAGAGAGTAGATGAAGAACTTGATCCACATGGGCAAGATGGGATTGCCAAGTTTTAATGTAGATGAGAATATCATTAAAGAAAACTAAGAAAAAATGATGGAGCAAAGGATGGAAGACATGATTCACGAGGCTTTGGAAGGTGGAGGGGGAATTACATAGACCAAATGGAATGACCAAGAACTCATAGTGACCCTCATGAGTTTGAAAAGAAGTCTTGGCGATGTTAGCGGCTTGCATACGGATCTGGTGATAGCCTAAACGTGGATCAAGTTTGGTGAAATACTGAGCACCACTCAACTCATCCAAGAGATCATCAATGACATGAATGGGAAACTTGTCCTTGATGTTTAGTTTATTGAGCGCACGAAATTCAGGACAAATGTGCCAAGTACCTTCTTTCTTAAGTACCACGACCACAGGATAAGAATAAGGGATGGTATTGGGGAGGATAACACCCACTTGGAGCAATTCCTGCACAATTTTCTAAATTTCATTCTTTTGGGAAAAGGGATGATGATAAGGGAGAAAATTGGGAGGAATATTTCTAGAAACAAGGTGTATGGAATGATCATGAACACCACAATAAGGCGGAATTCCCTAAGGAGTGTAAAATATAGCTCTGTGTTTGGAGAGAATAAATTGGAGGTCAGGATGCACATAGGGTGTCTCAACCATGTGAATAGAATGGAGTTGAGAAATAATACCGAAATGGTCTTTCTTGAGGTGTTTTTCCATGCGATGGGAACTGATGATCTCAAGAGAACCAATTGTGAGACCTTGGAAGTGATACATTTGTCCCTCCTGATGGAATTGCATGGTTAATTCCTTAAAATCCATAAGAATGGGACCCAAAGTGCATAACCATTCAACACCTAGCACAATGTCACACCCACCCATTTCGATGGAAAACATATGATATTTTAGGTGGTAATGTCTAATATGAAGACATACATTTTCACAATGCCCACCACATTTCATGGACCCACCATTGGCTATCATGATTTGAAAGTTATTGACAACACAAATATAACAATTGGTTTCCCGGGCAATGCGACGATGAATAAAATTGTGGGTGCTACCACTGTCAACTAGGATGATGACCTTATTATTCTTAATATATCCAATGAGCGTGAGGGTTTAGGGAGCAGAGAAACCAATGAGAGCATGCAGAGAAATGAGTGGTTCAACTTCAAGTGGGTCATTGGGATTTTGGGTAGCATTGGTAATGGATGGCTCTTCAACAATTGAAACTGTCACATATTCTTCAGGAACATCTTCGGAAATGGCCATAAAAAGCTTGTGTTCCTTACATTTGTGCCGTAGAAAATATTTTTCATCACAATTATAGAAAAGGCCCTTCAATTGATGTTCAACCATTTCATCCCTAGTTAATTTTTGGACCTTGAGGGGGGTGACAAGGGGTTTAGAATTGGTGGGGCGAGGGTGAGGAACAAAAGAGGGTTTTTGTTCTAGGAGAAAACAACTTGTTGGGATTCTTTAGCATGTTTAGTAGCTTCCAACCAAGTCTAAGGGAGGGCCATGAGAAACTGGGATTGGATTTCATCCTTTAGGCCACTGATAAAACATTCACAGAAGAAAGCAACTAACATGCCCTTGGTTTGAAAGGCCAAATGCTCAAAAGAAAATATAAATTCTTCCAATATGCCTGATTGTTTCAACTTGGTCAAACAACCGAGATAGTGGGTATCGATGTCAAAGCGATCATAGATTTTAGCAACAAACAGGGTCTAGGAAATATACCCTTGACGTGAATTTTTATGCTATTTCAACCATTGCCATCATTCAATATCTAGATAGAGGACATCATAGCGAAGTTTGTCCAATTCATCAGTAATACCATGCAGAGAAAAATAATTCTCCATTTGAGTGACCCAACCCATAGGATCAGAGCCATCAAATTTATTGACCTCTCCATGGGGAAGACAGGTGTCATGATAAAAGGAGTTGGATTAAATATGCAAAGAATGAGAGGATTCAACAGCATTGGCTTGGTCTGAGGAGGAAGGACCCGAAGAGAGGTTCAACAACTGGTTGACATCAGACTGGAGGGTGTTAAATTGGTTCATGAATTGGCATCCATGGTGTCAAAGTTTTTCTCAACATGGATTTCTAATTGTGCAAGGAGGGAATTGGTAGAGGCAAGGTCATTTTATTGATGGAATCTTGCAAGTCTTTGTTATAATCATAATTTGCACCAAACATGCTTACCTGGCATCAGGCCATCTCAGATTCATTCTTTCCCAAAACACTGTTGAACGAATCTTCTTAAAAGCCCCTTTTATAAAGGCCCACACACCCTGCTACATTATTGCATGTGTGTACACACTAGCTGACCCAATACAACCCGCGTTTACCTACAAAAGCATGAAAAAAGGAAAATTTCTGACGGAACACACAGCTTTGGGTAAGTTAACTAAACCTTTCGGCCATGCATGGTCGAACATTTGACCAAATACCTAGCTTATTCTAGCCTATAAAATAAGGGTTAGGGGTCCCATTTGGAGGAGAATCATAGTAAAGAAACTATACCCGATTGAACATTCCCTTTGTCCCAACCTTTAGCCATCCTTGTGCAAAGAGAATTATAGAGAAAAGAAGTTGGAAGACAGTGGAATAAGAGCCCAGGACCAGGATCGAGGAGCAGTAGCCGAATTTATCATTGTAAGGTATCATTGTGAAGTTAATAAAAGAATTGCTTTTCCCATCCCGCCATATGAGATTGTCATTATTGGAATATTGATTATATGATTGATTAAATATCTCACCCGTTAGTTCATAGATCAAATGCATGTGGAGTTCTTTGTTTATATTTAGTGAACACAAGTCAGTATTGGGAGGAGTGTTGTAGTCAAAGAACGACCAAGCGTGAAAAGGGATCGACATCAAACACGAAGAATAAGGTACATCAACTTAATCTCTTGAGCCTTGTATTTACATATGAGTAATGGGAGTCTAGGCATGGGATGATGGTAAAAAGTAAGAATCTTTAGGTCATTTCTACATGAATGATAAAACCCTTAGTGCTAGTCCGTAGGAGGGATTTCCCACCCACAACAGAATTGGCGACCATACTGGGGATCTCTAGGGTTTCTGGGAATATTTTTTGGGTATTTTTAAAAACTGGTTTCATTCCTTGTTTTTAAAGTTTCTGCAAAAGTCTGATCTAATAGAGATTCTAGTCTTCCATACCAGTTATCTCTATTTCTTTGCTTGACTGCATTTTTTTTATTTTTTGAGACCCACAAAGGTACTCGCGGCCTGTATAAGGTCTACACGCGTGTACCCCGCACCCTACCTTCTCACAACCCACATGTACATGCTAGCTGAGGAAGTGTCAGTCGCATGTATGATTCCAGAAAATTTCTTTTAGAGAGGAAGTCATCCTCTCCCCTGTCAGAAATAGTCTTTCTCAAGAGTTTTCTGGAACTCTTTCTAATATTTGTTGTTTGTAGTCTATAGCTTAGGTTTCACCTCAGATTGGTTTGTTCTATGAAGTTTTCCTTGAATTGTTTTCTTTTTTCTGTTAAAGTAAGTGTCTGAGTCTTCAAGAGATCCTGGTTCTCAGTACCAGTAGTCTCTACTCAGGCTGGATTGCTTGGCCTTTCATTTTTCTTAGAGTTTCAGAGATACACACAGCCTATATAAGGCCAACATGCGTGTACACGTGCTCTGACTTTACACAGCTCACGTGCACACGCTTGCTGTTGAACTGTCAGCAATGTGCTTGTGGAGAAAATTTTTGTTGAAGGTGAGGTAGTAATCCTTTCCTTTGACAAGATTTATATCTCTCAGGTTTTTGGGTCTCTGTCATAGCAGTCAGTAACTTAGGTTTGATCACAGCAATATCTTTCTTTTTCATTAAGAAGTTTTCCTCAAAATTTTCTTTTATAGGGTTTTTAGACAAGTGTGGCAGTCCAATTATAATTTTCTTGTGTGTGATTTTTAAAGTGACTCTTTGCGATCTGTGCTTAGGCCAGAAGTTTTTTTGGTTTTTACTTGTTGATATTTTTCCTTTTTGCTTTGTGAGCATTCAAATAAAAAAAAAAATATTTTATTTCTTTGTTTGGTTAAAAAGTGTTGTTTTGCATTAGTAACCATGGAAAAGTATTTGTTTTCATAAGTTCTTAACGGTTTACTTAGATCATAAGTAGCTCGTAGTCATGTGAAATCCTGCTTTGAGTTTGTTGTTCAAAGATTTTAGAAATTTTTGAAGTTTGAAAAGTTGTTTAAGATTTGAGTTAAGTGAAGGTATTTTGTTTCCATCTTTCTGTTTATTTTTCTTTCATCTTTCAAACATCACTAGTTTCACTTTCATAACCTTTGACTTAAGACAAGCCATAAAAATTAACACTAAATCTAAAATTCATTAGACATTTTATGTTTGTAGGGTCAACCAACTAGTTTAGGGTCAGGGCCTTGAATTAGGTTGGAGAGGAAACTATTCAAGGCCATTAAATCAAACATTGGAGTCTAACTTAGGGAGTGTCAAAGTCCAATATCATGAAAGTTATCTGGGACCCCCCTCTAACACAGGGGCTAAGCACGAGGTCACGTGCAGAAAGGTAGCCGAGATAACCCCTCCAAAGCTAGACCAATCATAGTGGAGAACACATATAGAGGGCTTGTCTTGGGATTCTGTCGATTGCATTTGCCACGGAGCTTCATGGGTCTCAAATACATTCAAGGTCCTCAGTTGTCTTCCAGAACACTTGCCTTCAATACCCTTGATAGGTTTCGGGCTCGATACCCTGCTCATTATGGTCTACCCAACTTTCGACTATACCCGCCTGGTGACTGTTCGCACGCTGGCAACCTAGTTTCCTATCCTTTTAGTGACATACATAGGTGCCTGTGGGGGTATACTGCGGTACCTAAGATAGACATAGGGCCACGCTTTGCAGAGTATACCTAGAGGGTGCTTCTGTGTTCGAGTTGCACTTGCACCGGTAAGTTGCTCTAGTGTTGGTTGTTGTAACTGTTCTTCCAACTAGTTTAGTGTTTGCTTGTTTTATCTTGGAGGGACTTTTTTAGTGTGTGTTGTTTTTTGAATGAATAGAAAGCCCTAGGGTGTCTTTGATATTCTCACATAGTGGAGGATCATGAGATCCACCGGTCACGAAGGCTTCTAGGCCTATCACCAGTTACACTGGAGCCACCTCCGCTACCACTAAGGCAAAAGCTAGACCAACAAGGGTCTTTTGAAGCGACTGGGTCACAAGAAATTGTAACCGACCAACATCCGGAGGAAACGACCATTTTAGACTTTGGAGCGAAATCTCTTGGTCCATCTGAAAATCCAACCATTGATCTTTTGACACCCATCATCATATCGATTTACTCTTACAAGTGCCAGGCAGTGTTGCACGTAGCAATGGAAACAAATGTTGTCACTTCTTCTAGGAATTCTTCAATTCCCACTACGGTTGTCACCACAGGAGAGTTTCCACCTCCTAACCCACCATCACTGGTCTGAGCCACCATGGTCTCGACTGCCTCTACCTCAAATAGTGGCCCAATCTTGTCTATGGTGGCGGCCACAGCCCCTTTCACACTGAGTGCGAGAGGACTTTCGTTCTCATACAGGATACCTAGCTCAGGTACAAGTCCTGTACTTTCCTACTCCACTTCAAAGAATTTAGTTCTAGGGGCAGGGAGCTCTAATTCTCCTCTGCAAGGCCACATGGGGGGAACTTTAGCTCCTTTTAATGCTTTCCCTTATGGGGGAGGTCATATACCTCCTTTGTCCCCTTCACTCGGTGGCACCCACCAGAAATCCGTCAGGCCACCTACACACCATAGTTTATTTGGAGAAGGGAGTCAAGGACCACCTTCTCATAATATGCTGGTAGGTTCGACACCGTTTTCTTTGTTTGGTGATTTTGGTAACAACGCTTTCTTGTCAACTTCTTTCCTGACTGGGGGCAATCCTGGTTATGGACAACCTATTCCTATGCAACCTATTATTCCTGCATAGGGGACAAACCCAGGAACTTCTTCCACATCAGGGCCTTGGAATTCTTGGCAAGGGTCAGTTCCCTCATCAAGAATGTCCATCTAGGCAATTTTTTTCACAACCAATGGAACCCTAGACAAGATACTATGCCTATCCCCATGGGATCGGCATGGTGAAACCATTCTCAAAGTCCTCTGAATGTAATGCACGCCCAACCATCTACGTCCTATTTTGGGAATCAGTCGATGATGTCTCCTCACATGCAAAATCCATACATTGGTCATGGCCATGGTTTTTACCAGAACCCAGGCCAGTAGCCTAACTTTTCCTGGCAACCTAGTGCCAATCAAACTCTAGGTCCCTTTTTCCATGGTTATCACCAACAACCCAAACTACCTTTCCTGGCAACCTTGCATTTTCCAAACTTGACAAGGTTGTTGAATGACCCTATCTATCATGATCCATGTTGGCCCCCTATGCCGACAAGGTTGCCTTCGGACATACCAAAGTTCAAGGCCGGGACTAACGAAGATCCAGGAGATCATGTGACCACCTTCCATCTTTGGTGCTCGTCTAACTCGTTAAAATAAGACTCTGTACAATTGCGATTGTTTCAATGTACTCTCATAGGGAGTGTCGTGAAATGGTACATTGAGCTCGACCACTCAAGATACTCTTCCTTCGGTGAATTGGCAATGGCTTTCCTAAACCATTTTCAATTACCTATGAGATACGACGCTGGCACAAAATTGCTTGCCAATTTCGCACAGACAAAAGAAGACCATATCTCTGATCACATCCAAGAATGGAGACGCTAGAAGAGTTTAATTAAGGTGCCAGTCCCACCAGCATTCCTGCTTGAGTGGTTCCTTAAGTCTTTGGTACCACAGTTATCCAAAGACGTCGGGAGTGTTTTCCGAAGAAGACACCATCATGAGAGCTCAACATCTTGAGCTAATCTATTCTCAGTCTGGTTTATTATACGAGATCTTGCCATATGCGCCATGCTCAATACTTGATCAAACCAAACAGAGAGTTGGACCACATGCCGATGGTATTGTTGGTTCAGCACAAGCAAAGCCCGTTGAGCAACTGACAAAGCAATTGCAACAATTATCTATACAACAAACAACGACCAACCAAACTACTGTTTTGGCTGCTCTCCCTACTAAAACGTCGGATGTACACATAGTGCAATCGATAAATCCAAAGGCTACCCAGCATCCTGAAGGAAAGAAAAAACAACGAAAGAAGGGTAAGGGGGATAAGAAACCCACTGATAATGATGGCAGGGGAAACACTGAGAAATGTAAGGTGAGATATCCATGCAACCTGTGCGCGGAAGACCACCTGACCCACCAATGTCCTTAGCTTGCAGAGGCCCAAAAGTTTGTGACACAACAACAGCCTGTCATGTTAACCAATCCATTTCAACATGGGAAAAACCTAACCCGAGCCTCTACAAGTGCAGAAGGGGGTAGTCAAGGACCCTCTCCGTCTTCGAGAAATCCCACATCTGTGAATGTGTATATGATGAAGGGTGATGCTTTTATATCGACTAGAGTGCATGACTACAGTAAACCAAGCACTTTCGAGAAGGGAAAAGAAGCCAAACTCCCATCTCTTCCTCTCTAGATCGAGAAGACTTTGGGTGAAACAATGACACGCATCCCAAAAGGCACGTTCAAAAAAGATTCTCACAAACCAAATGCAAGGGCTGCCCAGAACTATTATGTGGTGGAGGATTTGTCTCAAACCCCTTATGCGATGTCTTCTTTGGAGGTCCTCCAAAGCTGCCCTTCCGAGAGGAAAGATTTGTTAGTCGCTTTAGGATCTATCGAGACTTGTAATCCAAGTACAATCATGCTGGATACAACTGACTTAAAACCTCGTCTGCCTTACCATGTAGCATTTCAGATAGTAGTGTCTCATCCCATGAAAAATTTTACTCGGAATATTTTCCGCACGGTGGTTGATGAGGGCGCCTCAACATGCGTTATGTCATTGGCATGTTGGAAGGCCATTGGACAACCCATTTTGTCTCCGTCGCCTACTCTTCTCACTGCTTTCGACGATCATTCATTCTAACCACATGGTATCATTCCCTCTTTCCCTGTGCAGTTAGGAGGGAAGACCATGTGCATCGAGGTAGAAGTAGTCAATGCATCCCTCGACTATAATCTCTTGTTAGGAAGGAGTTGGACTTACGTCATGCAAGCAGTGATTGCTACAGTTTTTTGGGTCTTGTTTTTTCCACACGAGGACTGGATTGTGACCATTGATCAATTGTCTTTCTCTAGACCTGACCCTTCATTAGGGGTATCCGTAGTCCCAATGATTGATAATCCCCAACCAGGCATAGTCAACATAGGGGTTGTCTTGTGCCCATATTTGATGGGTACCTTCGATTACCCGACCCCTCAAGGCAATGTCAAGTTCATATCCGACCACCATAAGGTTGAGATTTTCCAAGTTTCATCATTTTGCATGAATTAATCCAACGTTCCATGGATACTTCCTTCCCCATTGGCCATGATGGAAGGGACAAGGAATCTGGGCATGTCCATGCCCTTGTCCACAGCCGAAGTAGCATACTCTTTAGTCCAGCAAGATTTGGTCAACATAGATCCAACCCCTACACAAGAGTTAGATCCAACTCTAGAGCCTATTTGGGCTCAAGGTTCTCTCACTGACACCGATTCATTAGACTTAGTCTTGCCCTCCGACGAAGCAGTAATTGAAGCAATGACTAGTCCAGACAAACCCTGGGATGATATCCATCACATATCATACTTCCTCCCAGATTTAATTATAATCGAAGCCAGAGAATTCACCTTGACTATGACTGGAGATAGGTCTTGTCCTATTAATCCCTTAGCTACACATGAGGTTTATCCCAAGGGTAATATGGAAACTATCACTGAAACCATACCAATCAATATCTCCAGAACCCCTAGCATCGTGGAGAATGTTTTCGTCAGAGCTGACTGTTCCCCCAGAGAGATTCAAATCTACACAGATCTATTTAAAGAATTATGTGACGTTTTTTCCTGGTCTTATGATCAAATTCTAGGCATCGATCCAAAAATAGTCTAACATGAAATCACAACTTATCCAGATGCCAATCCTTTTCAGTAGAAGATTCATCCAGTTAATCCTAGGAAAGCAGCAGCCATTAAGGTTGAAGTTGAGAAACTGCTAAAAGATGGTTTTATCTATCCTATCCATTTGACCCAATGGGTTTCAAATCCTGTGTCAGTCAATAAGAAACAGGGCATGATTTGTGTATGTACGGACTTTCGTGATTTGAACAAGGACTGTCCAAAAGATAATTTTCCCACACCATTCATCAACCAGATAATTAATGAATGTGCAGGTTGCGAGGCCTTCTCTTTCATGGATGATTTTTTGGGATATAATCAAATACAAATCAAACCCGAAGACCAGTACAAAATGACATTCATTTGTCCATGGGGTACATTCGTGTATCGTAAGATGCCCTTTGGTCTCAAAAATGTTGGAGAAAACTTTTAGTGGTCCATGTATTTTTCTTTCCACGACCTCAATCATATAGTTGAGGCCTATTTAGATGATTTAGAATATTGATCTTGCAAGAGAACAGATCATCCCACACACCTCTGACTTATCTTTGAGCAATGTCGCTACTTCTAGATTCACTTGAATCCAAACAAGTGCAACTTTTGTGTAACATCAAGACATTTGTTAGGTTTCACAGTGTCAACAAAAGGGATCATGGTCGATCCTCTCAAGGTTGAGGCAATAATTCAGTTGCCTCCCCCACGCACAATCCTTCAACTTCAGAGTCTACAGGGCAAGGTGAATTTTTTAAGGCATTTTATCGCTAACTATGATGATATCACAAAGGGATTTATGCTCTTACTGAAGAAAGACATTCCTTTTTATTGGGACGATGCCACTCAACGCTCTTTCGAAGCATTGAAACATGCCCTCAGAACTGCCCCTCTGCTTCGGCCACCTAACTATAACAAAGATTTATTATTATACCTTGCTGTAGCAGAGTCAACCATATGCATGGTCTTAGTTCAGTAAGATGATTTTTTCTCAGAATATGTGATC
Organism: Picea engelmannii; assembly: GCA_009831015.1. NCBI lineage: Eukaryota > Viridiplantae > Streptophyta > Pinopsida > Pinales > Pinaceae > Picea > Picea engelmannii. The sequence goes on from ML778747.1 coordinate 33,009, forward strand.
TATTACCTGAGCCAAGGCCTAGTCGAACCGGAACTCAATTATTCTCATATCGAAAAACTTTTGTTGGTAGCAGTCCACGATGTTCAATGGTTCCATCATTATGTTTTGTTTCACAAGACCACCATCATTGCCATTATGAATCCATTTCAATACATGTTGACACGACGGGTAATAGGCAGAAAGATCAATAGATGGATAGTCATTCTCCAGGAATTTGACTTAGATTTTGTTTCAACGAAATACAAAAAGTCATTGGTCGTCATAGAACTTATTTTGGAACTTTCGATTGAGTCAGGTGATGTTGTGCCCGACGAGTCGCCTATCAGAGGAGATATTTTTTTTATCACATCTTCAGATCCCTGGTATGGAGATATACTTATCTATCTCCAAACTTTGAAGTTCCTTACCTCTGCTTCTCATGATGAGCGTCGCTGTATACGCCATCATGCCATAATTATCTCATACTCGACGATACATTGTATCGAAGAGGTGTAGACTGCATCCTGCACTGATGTCTCACTCACGAAGAAGCAGTTATCGTTCTTAACGATTGCCATACCAGAGCATGTGGTGGTCATTTTTCTGGGTTGGCAACAACCCAAAAGATTTTACAAGCAGGTTACTTCTAGCTAACACTAATCAAAGATTGTATTGAATCGGTCAAGAAGTGCCACCTGTGTCAGATCTTCTCTTAGAAGATGAGGGCACATCCCGCTCCCATGTTTCCTATCATCACAGTTGGTCCCTTCACCAAGTGGGGGATTGATTACACTACATTAAACCCTCCTTCAGCAAGGGGGAACCATTATATCATTGTAGCTGTAGACTACTTCACGAAGTGGGTCGAAGCTATGCCAATGTTTAAAGATGATGGAGAGACTGTGGCTCTCTTTTTATTCAAACAGATAATAGCAAGGTTTGGCGTCCCAAGAGATATTGTCACTGACCATGGCAGTCACTTTCAGAACCAGATGATGACCAAGTTAACATCAAATCTTGGGTTGCGGAAAGAAAATTCGTCACCCTACTGTCCCCAAGAAAATGGTCAAGTGGAAGCTATAAATAAATATCTTAAGACCATCCTACAATGAATGATCAACTCAGCCAAGTCAAATTGGCATTTGATGTTATACTCAACATTATGGGATTACCAAAAATCTATTAAGACTGCAACCAGTTTCTCACCTTTTCAACTCGTTTACGGGATGGAAGCAGTCTTACCTATCGAATGTCAAATCCCATCCCTAAAGTTGGCAGTATAGTTATTGCCAAACACTTATCTACTTGAAGAACGGTTATTATACCTTGAGTGGCTCAATGAGCAGCGTCATGATGCGACCCTGGCCAATGAGGCTCACAAACATAAAGTCAAGTGTTAGTATGATCGGTCCGTTCATCCTCAGATTTTCTCTGAAGGTGACCTTTTCCTGGTCTATGATCAAGATAAGGACCCCCTGGAGGCAGGAAGACTCAAACCCATGTGGTTCAGACCTTTCATCATAAAATAGGTTCTAAAAAAGGGCGCTTATCGTCTATTCGACTTTGAGGGAAATGCTTTGGTGGAGCCTAGAAATGGGCTCTACCTCAAGAAGTATTACTCATAGGTAGGTCACCTTGGGTAACTTTTTGTAACATATGTATAGTCTTTGTACTTTTACTTTCTAGTTTATTTTAGTATTATGGATGTGTCATTTTTTATGTTATCTTTTGTCACTGTGGCAGATGTCAAGTGAATCAGAGGTGTTCATTGGGTACGCAGATGGTGCTAGCCGTCACACTTGGAGGCTTACCTCTGTAGCTTGGGTAATTTTTACACCTCAAGGCCAGTTATTATCTTCCACAGGTATATGCTTAGGTGACACCACAAACAATGTTGTCGAGTACAATGCAGTTATTGAGTTTCTTCGTGATGCCCTGTCATTTGGTATCTCTCATCTCTGGGTCTATTTAGATGCTCAATTGGTTGTGTCTCAGTTAAATAGAGTCTATCGTGTTCATGATCCGACTTTACACCAACGATTCCTTAGGGTACGTCTCTTAGAATGAATATTTGATTCTATTACATATTTTCATGTTCCTAGGAGATTAAACCAAATTACAGATACTCTAGCTAATCAAATTTTAGACAGGCATCTTGCACACATATAAAAAGACATACACATAAACATGTAAATACATTTTTAAAGGCAAATATGATCCATAATTCACAAAAAGACATAAAAATCCATATATAATATCATAATCATCAAAGTACATAGGTGGATCCAAGCACCTCAAAAGTATGACCAGTAACGAGTCATGGGGCTTATGCCCTCAAAAAATATATACAAGTAGTGCTCTCGGCACATGACAATTCTAGACTAACTAAGGTCAGGGCCTGTGGGCCATGTTGTAATGATCAACAACATTTTCCAAACGCCGAAACAGTCGAACCCATGTCCATGGTGCCCCCACTACATGAGGTTGCATAGATGGTGGCAGATCGTCAATCTCTGCCATAGGGACTGTGCGGGTGAGCGAGGTAAAGTTTCATTCTCATCTCAAAACCCTCTCAGCCTCACCAACTGGAAGCTCTCTTGGTGTTATTGGTCCCCCTGCGGTGGCAGGTGCGACCCCTGGCCAAGGACGATGTCTGTTCCTTGTGTAATCCACAGGTCGCACTGGTCCCACATCTACACATAATAGAAACATATCTGTCAAATACTCTGGTATAAAAAAAATGATATATAAAAAAAAAACATAAAAATTACATATGTTTCACAAAAAACAAAAAAAAACGATGCAAACTTACCCATCTCTCCCCGCTCCTTGCTAGGAGGTATCGGTAACTCAAGATCTCTCGAGAAATCAATCCCGGCATAAGGGTAATCCTCCATGACTGGGATCTATCGTGACAACAAAGCAAAGAAATCATCATCAAAGGACTCATTGGTCCTTCCACCACCCTGTCATGGCAGTAACATTGCCCATCTGCAAACCATAGGAAGAGAGGCCCGATGTCCTCGTACCACCACTCGAGGATTGAAACTAGGAACTCTTTCAAAGAATAAAGAGCATAGAATCGTCTCGAACCCGAAGTTCCTCTGCGTCTCTGACCAGCAATCTGTCAGTTGCCTCTTCATACAATCTAGCAGTGTAGTGCTCTAGTCAAATATCTATGCATTTAAGCATTGGACTGCATAGTTCATCTGTGCACGAGACGCCTGATGTAGAGCCACAGAACCAATCATCCACCCAATAAGAAACAAAATCACTTGCATTGATAAATCCCTGATCTTTCTTATGGGCACCTGTGAGCTCGATCGATCTGTACCAACCTCACAATAAAGTCCTATCAATTCCAATATGTTATGAGGCCCCAAAGGAAATGTCCAAAAATTGACTAGTTCCCCTCTCCTAGAGAGGCCAATCAAAAAATATATGTCCTTTGTAGTAGGCACCAATGACTGCCCCTCTAACATAAAGGCCTCTGTGTCGAGATGCCAATAAAAAACCAAGGCATTCAGTAGCCTAGGTTGTTTTTATAACCCTAAAACGCACCACACAGGTTTACCTGGCATCAGGCCAACTCATGCCTCTTCCTAGCCAAAGCCATGCTGAATAAAACCTTAAAAAACCACTTAAAACAAGCAATCCGCGCCCTAACCTCTCACTGGGCGCGGGGGACCACTTGCTGACCTTCTACTGCACACGGGTATCCGCGGGCTAACCCACTACAGACCGCGGGTACCTAACAAAGAAAAAAATCAGGAAAGTTTCCGCCGGGACATGAGGCTTTTTGTCAGTTAACTAGAACTCTTAGCCATGCATGGACGAGAGTTCGCCAAAAACCCTAGCTCCTTCTAGCCTATAAAAGGAGGGGTAAGGGTACTATTAAGAGAGGGAAAAATCATAGCAAAGAAACTCTGCCAAATTGCCAAGTCATTTTTGTCCCAACCCTGTAGCCTTGCCTCAAGCTTCAGGAG
>ML778747.1:51016-63278 GCA_009831015.1 Picea engelmannii
CAAAGAAACTCTGCCAAATTGCCAAGTCATTTTTGTCCCAACCCTGTAGCCTTGCCTCAAGCTTCAGGAGAAACTCAAGCAACAACAGTTGGAGGACAAAAGGAAGAGGAGGAGCCCAGGATCAGGATCGAGGAACGGTGGCCAATCTCAGAAATCATTGTAAGTTGATTCATATTGAGATTAATGAAAAAGATACTTTTCCCGTCCCGAATACATGAGTCTTATCTATGTTATTTGATTTGTGTTTTATCTCTAACCCCCTAGTAGATCAATAGCATACATGTGTAGTCTTGTCTTGATTGCAGGAAAGCTTTGTGGAAGGAGCAGTAGTAGCAAAGAGATAAAGGCTCAACGGAGGATCTACTTCAACCGTCGATAAAAAGGTTAGTTTATTCTTCCCATGTTTGCATGAGAAAAGGGGTTGAGATTTTGGGTAGAATGTTAAAAGTTAAGTCTTGAGGGTCATGATCTGCGTACAAGTTTAGAACCCTAGCTTGTTAGTCCGTAGGGTAGAATACCCCACAACAGTTGTGCCCGCATAAAAGGACATAGGAAGAACTTGAGCATCCCACATTGCATTAAGGCAGCAACAACATTGGGGTCTTCCCCGACCAACTCACTAATATCCTCATGCTCTCTTTCCCTCCAGTGAACATACATCCTACAAAACACCAAGTTCAGGAGGGTTAACCCTTGATTTTTTAAAAAAAAATCATTAAATAAAGGGTCCACGCGGGATGTAATGATGATAGTTGTGTGTACACGCATGCAATTTTTCCTCTACCCGAGTGTACACGCGGCCTTTCATAGGATATCCCGCGTGGACCTAGGGCCGACCTTTTGAAGGTCGACGCCCCCCCAAAACTTGAAACTAAAAGCATAAATAAAGATTTAAATTGCAAGAGGAGAGAGGTTATACTTACTTGGTCTAGATGGATGGTCGTTTCTTCCACTGTAGCTCCCGGAATCACCACTTTTATCAAAGAGGGTTTTTTGCTCCAGAGTCAATTTCCAAATCAGCAATGGTGAGAATGAGCTGCCAGCTTCTATTTATAGACTTTTTGGCCCCTTTTTGTCATTTTTTTGGCCCCCCTTATCATTTTCTTTAAATTGAAAACCATTTAGAGTGATTCAGGAGTTGCGTTGGAGGGTTATGATCGGGTATCGGGACATTTTTTGGAGTTTTGGGTCACTTTTGACGGTCCGTGGGAAAAACCTCAGATGATCAACTTGAGCATATAGGTTAGGTTTCCACCCCGACTTTTGTATCTCGTTGTCTTTATCCCTTTTCCATAGGATCGATCCCATCAGGTTACAACACAGAACCATCATTGTTGCTTTAGAAGTGTCGCAATTTGGTAGTAGAGCTTACTGAAACATGGATGCCCTAGGTAGATCCTAGTTGCGTTATGGTGTCCATGTTGTCACTAACGAATGTAGGCTCGGGAGTCCTTTTTTTTTTTCCTGATTACGAGTTTGAGCCTCATTTGCATGATTCCTTTTCACTCTTGACCTCACCCTCGGGACTCCCAAAAAACATAACGGGTCTTCTTTTAAGCCCTTTTCAGACCCTCTAAACATGAAAAGATTGTCGAGCGATCTTGTGGCCTTTCACGCTCGTTAAACTGAAATTTGAAGTCACATCTATCCAACGATAGTTTACCCCTTTTTCAGTCCGAACGGTCAACTGTACGAACAAAGGTATACTCTAAGGAACTTCAGTTCTCTAGAAGAGTACTCTCAGGTATCATTTTAACCCTTTTTCGGGCCTGAGGGGCTAAATGTACGAAAAAGGAACCCCCACAGAGTCCATAGTTAAGCTATTTTCAGGCTCCCTAAAATTGAAAAGATCGTCGAGTGACCATATTCTTTCACACTCATTAAAATGGTCCAGAAGAACATTCCTGACGGAATCCATAGTTAAGCTTTTTTCAGACTCCTTAAAAATGAAAAAATGGCCTAGTGATCTTGTCTTTATCACACTCGTTAAAATGGTTTTGAATAGACGTATTTTCGGTGCTAGTTTACCCCTTTTTCGAACCGACTAGACTATCTTTGAAAAAGGTACCCCAGTGGAGTCTCCTTTTACATTTTTCAGACTCTCTAAATATGAAAAACCGTCGAGCTTACCTTCTCTGGGCTCGTTAAACTCACATCGAAGGACATTACCATTGTGTGTTTTATTAATCGCATTTGCATACTTGCATCTTTGGCCTAATGTCGGCTCCATGTTACTCTCAACTGAACCATCTAAAGCATGCCTTATATGCAAGCCCTGTAGCACTTTGCCTATGTGTCTTGACACCTTTGGCCCCTGGCGGATTTTTCCCGAGTGTCCTTACTTTGAACATCAGTCTTGTCCCTGCACCTTGAACTTGTATGTTTGCAACACTCATTCCTCCTTTTTAACATAACATTATTTTATTCTTTTTCCAAAATTATTGAAAAAGAAAAAAAAAATCAAATATACCCCAAAAAGAGGAAGGGAAAAGTATTTTCTTTATTGGCAGCATAATGAGTCGCCCTTGGATAAAGCACATCTGTCCATTTGTTCGTCAAACTCTGGGATTTGATATGACCTTAGGAAGTTGTTCTCACTACATAGAGCTATGTCCTCCTCTGTTTGGTTATTCTTCCAAACATATGGAGAGTTTATGTTGCCTCCTGCCTCGTAAACTTATGTTAATCGTGCTATTGTACAAGGGAAGTTTTTACCAAGCCTGAGTCGGTCCCTCTACAGTTTGTCTCTTGCCCTCATGCCCGGCCATCCTGAACATCCAATCAAGTCTTTGTTCGAAATCAATGAAGCCTTCAGTCTGATCATCAAAATTCTCTAGTCCATGACCGACGAGCTGTCGAAGACCTCTAGGTAGTGAAGTCGTACACTCATATTACACTCCTACCCGAGTTTTGAATATTTTGAAGTTGTTGCTCAATCTCTGAAGACCTCATCTCCAGCCATTAGGCCTTATCAGCTTCTCGAAGATGGATACTCTACACGTATATATTTTTGATTTCAAGATGTAGCTCCACTGTGTATTGCTCGCGACTACACTTTCTATAGTTATATGACATGGATCTACAGTGTATTTGATTGGTAGCCATGATTTTATTTTATCTCAAGCATGGGTATGCCCGCCTCGGTGAGAAAATTATTATTTTGTAGACGACACCTCCCGATTTCTGGTCCCTTGGCTCACTTGTTCGACACATCGGTGAAGATTGTTAATGGATTTCAGCCATCAGATGCTCTTTTAAACTCACACATTAGGGGGAATCTGTTATAACCCTGATTTTCACCAGACATGCTTACCTGGCATTAGGCCATCTCATATTCCTTCTTTGCCAAAACACTGTTGAACAACTCTTCTTAAAAACCCCTTTTATAAAGGCCCATGCACCCTTCTACATTACTGGACGTGTGTACACGCTAGCTGACCCAAGACAGCCCGCGTGTACCTACAAAAGCATGAAAAAAGGAAAGTTGTTGATGGAACACACAACTTTGGGTAAGTTAACTAAACCTTTTGTCCATGCATGGCCGGACATTCAACCAAATACCTAGCTTCTTCTAGCCTATAAAAGAAGGGTTAGGGGTCCCATTTGGAGGAGAATCATAGTAAAGAAACTATACCCGATTGAACATTCCCTTTGTCCCAACCTTTAGCCATCCTTGTGCAATGATAAGTATAGAGAAAAGTAGTTGGAAGACAGTGGAAGAAGAGCCCAGGACTACGATCAAGGAGCAATAGTCGACTTTATCATTGTAAGGTTATTGTGAAGTTAATAAAAGAATTGCTTTTCCCGTCCTGCCATATGAGATTGTCATTATCACTATATTGATTGTATGATTGATTAAATCTCTAACCCATTAGTTCATAGATCAAATTCATGTGGAGTTATTTGTTTTTCTTTAGTGAATGCAGGTCAGCATTGGGAGGAGTGTTGCGGTCAAAGAATGACCAAGCGTGAAAAGGGATCGACATCAAACACGAAGAATAAGGTACGTCAACTTAATCTCTTGAGCCTTGTATTTACATATGAGTAATGGGGATCTAGGCATGGGATGATGGTAAAAAGTAATAATATTTAGGTCATTTCTGCATGCATGGTAAAACCCTTAGTTCTAGTCCGTAGGAGGGATTTCCCACCCACAACAGTCTTGGTTGTGAGTTGTGGCAATTTGGAGAGGGGAAGTGTGGGTAAGGAAAAATGGGTGGGTGGGACCACAAAAAATACTTATAAGTGATAGGTACCATGACAATCAAGGAAAGAATAGAAACATAATGGAATAGGTGGAAAAATGGGGAAGTTGAGAGGGGCTCAGGTCCACTGGGAAAAAAATGTTAAAAATGAAAGGTATGATTGCAATCAGGGAGAAAAGAGTAATCCAACATGATAGGTCTCAAATAATGGTGCCAACATGATCCATACTTTTTTTTTACTCATGCAGAGTTATACTCCAATCTGAAGAATACTACAGTGACAAAATGCCCAAATGCTTAGCAGGAAGAAATGTGTAGTAATTTCTCAAACTGAATGTAGGAGACACAGTTGTGTGGCAATAGATCTTGTTTGTTCTATTTTTGTTTTTGTCCCAAGGGTTAGGGTATTCATGGGGTTTTCCTTGTTTTATAGCTCTATGATATACGTGCAGGTTCCAACATTAGTACTTGACCCAATATCTCAGGGCACCAACTAAGGAGGCTAGATCGTGCCCTTAGTCATACTACCTGACTACCTAGGTACTAGAGAGTATCTTCCCGAGTGTTTTTATCGGTGGAACTATAGAATTCGGGTGGTCGATCAGTTTATCTATGGAGGGCTTTAGGAGATATAGGTGGATTGGTATACAGGTGTTTTCTGATGAGCTACCATTCGAAGGGGTACCAACAGGGGTTACAAGGGTGGCCAACATATGTGCGCTTAAGTAACACTTGTATTTTCTATGTGTATGAATCCTCGACCATGGGTTTATGCGCGTACCAACAAATATATGTAGCTTTAAGATGTCAGAATACATCTCTACCCTAAAAAAAAAAATTAACCCACAATTTTTTGTCGAGAAAGGTGCTTTTATACCACTTGTAGTATTCCAGTTATAAAATAGTATGCAGAACATAAATCATTAGCTAGAAATGGCAAGGAAATAATTATATAACCAAAAAAATACCACAATAATACTAGAATAATACCAGAATAACACCAGAAAGAGAACTTCGATTACTGAGAGCAATGTTCACTTGCCTCTTCGAGGGGGAAACCTCCAGTAGAGCAGAGCTCTATTACAATAATATCCAGGACAAAACTTCTCATGCCCTCTAATCTTATTTATACCAAATCTATCTATCCAAAATAAAAATCTAGAGGAAGATCCTTCTAGAAGCAAAAGCTTCTATTAGGTCTTCTTACAATTGACTTATTCCTCCTTATTTCTAGGCCTTATTAATATTGACCTTTATTACATGGAAACATATTATTCTACCCACTTGAGGGGTTAGGTAGGTTAGGTCCCTAACACTATGACTATTGATCACTTGTAACTGTGTCATTTATCTCTTCTCTCCTATGCCATTGTTCTTTTCTCTCCCACTTTGACATCAATGGAAAATGGTATCTCCTTTTGGGACCACTCCCCATGTCTATATGATTATGATATTTTCTTTGAATATTTCCCTCCCCTTTAATTCTCTACAAGATTTCATGTAGATCAAATGTAGGTCTTCCTGTACCTAATTCATTTTGGATTTTTTGTCCATTGGTGCTTCAACTTGTAAATCACTGAAATATATAAAAGCATTCAAAGTTTAAGCATTCAAATATTTAATTATCAAAATCACCCAACTGTCTCTGAATCAATATACAAATCACTTTCTAAACCAATCTGTGAACCAATCTCTGAATCAATATTTGAGCTAGTCTTTGAACCAATATATCCTAAACTCATGCTCTCATCCAATGACATATATCTGTCCAATCCGACCAGGTGTCTTATGAATCCATCCATGTCCATGTGACCCATATTGATCATGACTCTTCTACTCAATTGTCCACAAATTTGACCCATATATCACTTTACTATTCTGAAGACTTCTTTGAATCCATTGCAACTGATCATCACATACCTACATCCTAAACTGAAACAATTATTCCCACTGGTCTTCTCAACTGCAAATCAAACTTTACAAATATGTAATGTTCTGCAATGAATATATTCCTTCCTGAATATGTCATCTATGAATCAATGCATCAAAATGTGTACCAATGATATTCCTTGTGTTTGTCAACTGATGTTTTTCATACCTACATGGAGATGTGTTTTGAAACTTGTTCCTCAACCAACCAATATTTCATAGGACATCATTTACCTATGCCATCGAACCACTTTGAATCAAAAATCTGTAACACCACTCTGAAACACTTCATATTGTCTGAAGGATAGATCTCTAAACTGTAACAACTACTACATAGACTCCCCCTATTCAATATTCATATTACCTAGGAGCCTCCAAGTCGGATGGCTCAAAACAATGGAGGAATCCTCCGTAATGTGGAGTATTCTTCATCTTTGTCTATGGATCCATCATCTTCTTGAATTCTGAAACTTTATTCCTGGATTTTAACATATTCCCTTATGCATGTGGATTCGTCATTATGTTGTACTACTATGTATCCTGAGAGTGCATTTTTGGGACCTGTTCTTCCTTTACCTGCTCTTCATTATGATCTTTCATTGTTGTGGATTCTGAGAATACGATCCTTGAGACTTGTTCTTCTTTCACTTGCTTTTCTAGTCTTTCTCGTACTATTGCAAATATTGTAATCTCTAGGATTTGTTCTTCATTCATCTAATCTTCTTGTCTTTCTTTTCTTTTCAAAACCTTCTTATACATATTATCATTTTTTTCTTTCATGGATGGCTCTATCATACTTTTGCAATTTCAATCTATGTGACCATAATTGTGGAATTTGTAATATTTAAAATTGTGAGGAGCCACATAAGCACTAATTTCTTTAACATTTATTCCATATGCTTTGCAATATACAACTTTATGTCCAAATTTAGTACAATAAAAATAGTAACCATAAAATAAACTTTGATACCTAGGAGTATATGACCCTCTCTGTGATGTAGTCCTTATGAATTCATTCCTTGGTTGATCACGATCATAGTTGAATCTTATTTATTGTCTGAAAGTAGATGGTCTTCTTGAAAAGGTATCATTCCTCTTGGACTCTTGTTGACCATGATTCCTTACTTTAAGTACTTCTACGTAACTCTTAACATTTTGTTCAATATTCCTTTCTGGCACCTGGAGTACTTTTCTTCAACTGGTTATGTGGGGCTTCTAGTTTCTTCAACATTATTGTTGTGGCTTGGATATTTTTTGTATGAAGTATCACCAATGTGTTCAAAACCTATTCTCTCTAGTACTGGGCAGTTTTTAAATTTCTTGTTAAGCTTCTCAACTTCAACTCTCAATAAGATGACTTCTTCTTCGAGCTTCTCACAATCTTCTTCCTTTTTAGACATCTGAATCCTCATAACTTTTTATGTTATTTTTCCTTCCTCAAGTTGAGTCTTCAAGGAGATGATTTATTCTTCAAGTTTTATTTCTTTTCGACCAAATTCTTCTTCAATATGATTTATATCCTTAGTTATTACTTTGAGATGATCTATCCAAATATTTTCTCTCTTATTTTCTTCCTTTTGTTGTGCTTCTAGTTTGGCCTCTAAACATTTCTTCTCTTCCAACTGAATTTTGTATTTTCCTTCAATCCTTCTAGCTTCTTCTTCTCTGACTTATTTAGGCTTGAGAATTTGAGATTCCTTCTCGATCAATTCTTCTTCATGATTCTTTTCCTTTTCAATATCAGGATTTTCTTCTATTTCATTGGGATTTTTTGTCTCATCACTTCCAATCTTCAAACATGGGAATTCAGTTTCAAGATGTCCTACTTATTCACAATCAAAGAAAAAATATTCACCTCTGTTGAATTCTTCATCATACGAGTTGTCATATTCTTCATTTTATTTTGTTCCTTGCCTTGTGTAAAGATCTTGTAGGCTATCCCAGAGCTCTTTGGCTGATGCACACTGTCCCACTTTGTTTTTTTACTAAAACAGGTAATCTTTCCATGATAAAATCCATTTATATCTTGTTTTTACTTTTCAATTCCTTCTTGTCTACAGTCTTCTGAGGATTATTTGTAGCTTTGTACCCAGTCACAACTGATCACCAAATATCACATCCCTATGCCTGTAAAAATGTTTTCATTATGTTTCTTTATAGTTCATATTTCATACTATTTTGACCATTGAACTATGGTACTTCCATCTTATACATATCAATGCTTTCCATGATCTATCTTCTAGTGGTTAAAATGTTTCTTGAAGGAACCTTGCTCTGATACCAATTGTTGGAATACTGAGAGGGGGGTTGAATCAGTATGAGCAATTTATCACTTTTAACCACTTTCAATCACAATGTATAATCAGAGAATATAAACATTAACTTGATAAATTACCATTCAACAAATTATCATTTACATTTAGTATATCCCCAGCAATATAAATCTATAGTGCACATTAAAATAATCACAGATAGATAGCACACCAAGATTTACATGGAAACCCAATGTGGGAGAAAACCATGAAATGATTTTCTTATATGTCAGAATAATTCATTCATAGGAAGCACCAACATCCCAATTTTCTAGGTCCAACTGGAAGGAGGATCCAACCCCCTAATTCTTAGGCTCCAACCTAAAGGAATCTCCAACTCCCTGATTTACTAGCTACAACTGGAAGGAGGCTACAACCCCCTAGTTTACAAGATTTGACCTGAATGAAGCTCCAAATCCCTTATTCTCCTACACCAAACAAAAGGATGCTACAAACCCCTTTCATTTCCCCATACAACTACCCTAAAACATAAATGTAGACCAAGGTGCCACTACCAAAATCACTGCCACTATCAACCTATCACTGCCACTGATACTGAACCATCAACTTGTCACTTCCACTATTTCATCATCAACTAGATCCACTCACAACTTCATGCACCTTATGCCACGATCACCAAGATAATATCTCAAATCATATGCTCAACATCACCACATCATGACTCTAGTCATGATCACCAACAAGTGCCTCTAACAATGCACCATATCATCATCAATATATGTGCCTCAAACATGTGTCAAACCATGAATCAAACCATGAATCATAACATCACCAAGATGTGTCTCATCATGTGTGTTATCATTGAAATTTCATAAGTAAATGGTTACAGGAATCCAACATCTAAACACCCATTAGTTCACCCACAACTTCAAAAATGCATTTCCAAAAAGGCACAAACTATACAATTGGTTAAAAAATCAACATGCACTCAAAATACAAAGGAAGTGTGTGCATGTGCACCAGTCGAAAATGTCAAAAAAGTGCATATGCGCCCGATGCGCGAATTTTTACACAAAAATCCATGCACACCTAAGAATGGGGCATTTATGATTCTGGTCGGCCTCCCACCCACTTCTGGTTCAGCTCCCAAGTCAATTTGACCCTCAAATCCAAACTGAATCCGAGTAAAGGTGCCCTAAAGGCCCCCTTGTTCACACTAAAGACCGGTTGGATAATGCCTCAAATATTTTCTATAAAAAGAGGCCATGGGTGCACTACATTTTCAATAATCTATTTGTATTGTTATGCTGCCTCTATTCTCCTACAAGGAACCTTTTTCCTTCTTGGATCATACTAGCATCATTTCATTGAGCCATTCTCCTCACCTCTTGATGGAATGAGCTTTGGATTTCTTCACCATTTTATTTTTAGTTTTCTATTTGTAAGAAGAGCTCTCACATAGGGGATTCAATAGCCCTCCCTTGGAGGAAGAGGGGACCCATAAGTCTCCCTTTCTCTTTGGTGTTTTCCCACTAATACAATCTATCCATTGGTGGCATGAATATTGGTCAATTTTTTGGTTGATTTTGGTTCTAATTTCCTTATGCACTTTAGTTTTGTTTCTTTAGTTGTTATTAGTTTAGTTGTTTATGTATTTCTTATGCTTGATGTGTCTAATGCTTGCACTAATTTCTATCCTATTCAGCTGACCCAATTTGACTTGAGGTGTCCCTCTTTTCCTCATCCAAGTGGCGAAAAGGATATAACAGATTGGCGACAATAGCTGGGGCTCAGCAGGAAGGGCCCTCCCCTGAAAAGAGAGCATGTTCAAAAAATATACATCCTCCCTCAACAATAATGTCAATTGTTCCCCCCACACAATGAAGCACTACAGGCCAGTGCTCCACATAGAAATCACAAACTACAATAGGTACTCATGTGCCCGTAGCAATGAGCAATCGAATAGCAACCCACATGCTGCTAAAGGTCCCTGAACACCTGGCTCATCATCCCTCACCACCTCCCTAAGGCACACCCAATCTCTCTCCCTCTAATGTATTAGCATCCTGAACTAGTCACCTACATTTCACACAAACAACACTTGATTAGCCATCACAATTCATAAAACAAAAACTTCAAAAAAGACAAGTTTTTTTCAAACCCCCCATCTTTTCCTCATGTTCATGACTGTCACCCTCATAGGTGTGCTTGTTATTTGCATAGTTTCACATCAATGTGCAACTGTCGAAGAAAAAAAGGCACATCAATGCACCTCTATAATACCCATAGGCACACATTCATGCACACCTATTCGTTACACAACTACGCACTAGTGCGCAGCTATAATTCGAACAGGTGCACATTCAATGCGTTCCTGTTTCACTCACTCATGTGCCCCCATCTGCTATTGTCCTCTCTACAACCACGCACCCCAACATGGGTATCCTTTGATTGCTCGTGCACTATGGGGGATACTCTCACAAAATCTCACCATACAGTCATCCGTATAACCCTGCCCAGAAAAGAAACCCTAACTACTATGCAGGAGGATGAGACCACTAACCTAGCTCTTGCAAATCCTAGATCAGCTAGATCAAACTCCCAGAATCTCCAAATCTCCTCTAAAAACCTCTCATCAACTAACTATGGCAGCAGGTACAAATGAGGTGGCAATGTGGGCTCTACATCTATATATAGTCCCTTTTTCCAAACTTCCATGCTCAATTACAGGAGATCTGAGCGTTTGTTTCCTGATCCGTCTTCAGCCACGAGATCAGGATCCCACCACCTGCACAGTCACCTTCCCCGGGTCACCATCCATCCTCAGCCCCGAGGAGCATTTTTCTAACATCACACCTAGGTACACATGCTCATGTTCCAAATTATCGAATGATTGTTATATGTTCTTTATATTCAGATATTGTTCAAGCTGGGTATTCGATTTTCATGTGTGCAGGTACTTGGTCATCACCCATTAGCACAACACCTTCACGTATATGATCGACACTAGCATGTAGTTATTCCCTCTGACTATTAATTTCATATCCTAGTCACACCCTTAAACATTTGCCTATAGGATCCCCCCATCCAGCTCTACAGTACTCTCACCTTCACTGCATTTTCAGTACTGTCAACCGATAACACTCTCCCCTATGTTGAAGTCGCCTTCTTCTAAATAAGTGAGATATTATTTTTAAGCCCAGAAAGCTAGTTCTGAGAGTTTCGCTTGTTTTGAGACATTTCCCACTGTCCTTAGTGTCCAGACGTGCAAAGTGGTGATAGCAGTTTTAAAATTTTACCTAGGTTAGTGTCAGGAGTAAGTCACTTTAAACCCGAGTTAAGCACCGTTGGGGTTTCGCGACTCGGTGATCACCCTCCCAAAAAACAATACCTTCGTAGCTTCAAGTTGCGAAGTCATGATATTCATTAATTAAGCATGGATTAATTAAGAACTTAAGTCAAATCATGAATATTTAACTAAGTTGCATCATCGTGATTTCAGGTTTTGGGGGCTCAAAGGCTAGGAGTGAAATCTTCTGATACGACGAACGTCGAAAAAGGGGGATTAAAGACTAAAACACAGTTAATTAAAGGAGTTAAGTTGGATTAATTGATGCATTAAGCAACCGTTAACGTGCACCGTCTACGGAGTAAGTTTAAATGTTTTTTGCGTTGATTCGTGTTACGACTTGTCAAACAATTATGGCATTTATTTGTGTTGGATCATGTTGTCATTGATGCCAATGGTTTGATTGATTGATGTCATTGATTGATGTCAAGTGATTGATTGATGTCAAAGGATTGATTGATTGATGATTTATGTAATATAATATGTATTGTCCTTGATGAGAATGC
>ML778747.1:67074-83142 GCA_009831015.1 Picea engelmannii
AGAGTCATGTTGTAAGTTAGAATCTGAAATTGTTGACCTTAGAAAGAAGGTGGAAAAGTCAAACAAATTCTTGAATAGCTCACGAATCTTGGATGAGATCTTGGAAAGTCAAAGATCATCATGTGATAAATCAGGTCTTGGATTTGTTTTGGACCGCCTTGGGCAGACCCACTTTCAGTGTCAAGGAAGGGAGAGTTACCGTGGACTGCAGCTGAGTTTAGAAAGCGTTTTGGGTTTGAAATCTTGCCAGATTTCATTTTGGAACCTCAAGGTTCTCTCTATATCCTCTTTCTCAACTAGTTCCTCTGAAGCAAACTATTGACTCTATGTCTTTGATGAATGTTCTAGCTGCAATTTAGTATAGATTCTACTATGGTGATTAGGTTCTAGGTATCTAGTTATTTACAATTTTTCCTATGAATCGGATACTTGCG
This sequence comes from Picea engelmannii, assembly GCA_009831015.1. NCBI lineage: Eukaryota > Viridiplantae > Streptophyta > Pinopsida > Pinales > Pinaceae > Picea > Picea engelmannii. The sequence continues at coordinate 67,509 of ML778747.1, forward strand.
GGTACAAGACCTGTGAATGATTAAGATCTATACTTTATATGCTTTCATCAAGGTACTCCCGTCTTTTCTTCCCCTGCCACAGCGTGGGATTCCTCTGAAATTGATGCCCCACTTTTTTTGACAGCTCTATGTTTTCACACTCGGTCTCAAGATTTTAAACTCAGTTACTGAAAAAGGCCTTCGTTTTCATTAAACCCTTCAACTGGCTTCATTGAATTTTCCCTGTACAATCTAAATATTAAGACAAGCACTTTAAAGCATCCACTTCCTTCAAAGTTTTTGTTTCTCCCCATGAATGTACCCATTGTAAGACAACCCAATATTGAACTCGGTCTAGCGAATCAAACCAGCGTTTCTTTAAATATTTTCCATACCATACTCAAGACCGCCACCACTCGGCGAGAGATTGAACATTCATGGGATGCTATCAAGTAGGATATCAACATGTAAGAATATTTGGAAGCTAGAAAAAGACAACTCAGGGATCGGCCATAGCTTCATCCCCCCCTCCCCAAGTTGTCGCTTCCCCTTCCTTTTCTTTCACTCTTTTTAGATGCTTAGACTCTGCACTTTATAGCCTTAAGTGTAGACTCGGGAACAATACCCTATATGAGTTGTCCCATTCATAGTCCCCTTTTAGCTTTGACACTCATGTTTCTTTCACCCCCTAGGGATGGGAGTCCCAATAGTCTTACGCATGTTTGAGAATCAGCCACATACTCCTTCTCCTCATTTTTCTATCCTTCCCAATGGACTCTCGGGATATCCCCTCATGATTCAAATTTGACTGCACCTCCGCAGTATCATTAACCCTCCATTTCATCCACAGTCAGTTTGTCCATATACATATTTCCCTCCATTCATTTACCTCATACAAAAACCCACTAATGGGGCCCCCACCCCCCACCAGTTCTCCACACAAGTTGCGCCCTCACAGGCCAAGCCATCTCCCACTAGGGCACCCATTTTTGTATCTGCACACTTATCCCAAATTATTCTTTATTCATTTGATAATTGTACAAAACCTTTCTTTCCAGCATTTACATAGCTTTTTGTTGTCGCCCTTAGTGACCTTCTTTTTCGACAAAGCAACCCTTGTCGCCCTTGGTTGGGGAATTCATTATCTTCTACTCTTTTTGACATCGTCCATACACCCTGAGTATCCCCCGATCCATGTACCTACAATCTCTGAGTTTGTCTACTTTGTCATGCTTCTGGCACAGTTTAACCCACGTCTAGTTGTCCCCCTGGCACTAGATTCAGTTTCATGGCTGCTACCACTCATACTTCACATATATCCCCAACCAAGGGTAGTATTGAGTCTCACCACCTCATGACTTCGTCCATGTTCCTCATCAGTTCCTGATCTCATCCAGTGGATTTCATGAAGCCCTTTACTTCTTGGAGTCGCATCTCCCTTTATGTCGACATTAGCACAGTTTCCAGAAGGGTGACAGTATCTTGACTCTCATTACCTTTACAATGCAGAGTCTTGGACGGAACAGAGAGAACCATAATTTATCTCTGTTGTCATTGACCTCCATAACATTTGACTTCAACACAATCTCATGTTGCAGTGGGTCTTACTTTGTGACTATTGCAGTTTTTTTATACTAGCCAAAGACCTCTGATACTTGTTGGGCCATCAATTCCTGCGAGTCATCGACACTTACTACAAGTGTCATCGCCTCTTTTCAAAGTATGTTCACCATCAAAATAGTCATCTTCCATTATCAAACCACCCCATAGGGCGTTACAGTTATCTACATGAGCATACAACTTCAGTTAGCATCTTACACATTTGAGTTACATAACACGAGCATGGGTCATGCCCGCTTCATTTGTATATAGTTTTTATTTTTTCTACACCTCGAGAAAGGTTTGGGTCCCACAGGTTTCCCTCTCCCTTCAATGGGTCTCTCTTGCAATTCCTCTCAACACTCTTCCTTACAATGGTACTCTCATTAGAAGAAACATTGATGTATTTTGAGTATACATATGCTCCTAACCTCACACATCAAGCGGCATCTGTTATCACTGAAATTTCATCTACAAATGGTTACATGAATCCAACATCTCCAAACACCTATTAGTTCACCCACATCTTCAAAAATTCATTTCCAAAAAGTCACAAACTATACAATTGGTTTAAAAATCAACATGCACTCATAATACAAAGGAAGCACGCACACGTGCGCTAGTCGAAAACATCGAAAAAGAGCATATGCACCTGATGCATGAATGTTTACTCAAAAATCCATGCACACCTAAGAATGATGCATTTATGATTCTAGTTGGCCTCCCACCCACTTCTGGTTCAGCTCCCAAGTCGATTTGACCCTCAAATCCTAACTGAATCCGAGTGGGGGGCTGGTCAAAGACCTAAAGGTGCCCTAAAGGCCCCCTTGTTCATACTAAAGACTGGTTGGATAATTCCTCAAAGATTTTCTATAAAACGAGGCCATGGTTGCACTACATTTTCAAGAATCTATTTGTATTGTTATGTTTCATCTATTCTCCTACAAGGAACCTCTTTCCTTCTTGGAGCATACTAGCATCATTTCATTGAGCCATTATCCTCACCTCTTGAGGGAATGAGCTTTGGATTTCTTCACCATTTCCTTTTTAGTTTTCTATTTGTAGGAAGATCTCTCACATAGGGGATTCAAGATCCCTCCCTTGGAGGAAGAGGGGACCCATAAGTCTCCCTTTCTCTTTGGTGTTTGTCCAATAATACAATCTATCCATTGGTGGCATGAATATTGGTCAATTTTTTCATTGATTTTGGTTCTAATTTCTTTATGCACTTTAGTTTTTTTTTCTTTAGTTGTTTATTTATTTCTTGTGCTTGATGTTTCTAACTCTTGCACTAATTTATGTCCTATTCAGATGACCCAAATGGACTTGTATTTTTCCCTCTTTTTCTCATCCAAGTGGCGAAAAGGATACAACAATGTGCTAAAATCACTAAGCATCTACCGTATTCTCATCAAGATATGCATGCAACCCATGTACAAAACATGTTCCGACATCCATATGTTATGTACCTCAACACGTGCCATATCACTCATGATATGCCTCAACCATATACCAAAATATATCCCATAAACCATGCACCATAACATCACCAAAATATACCTAAACATTTACCATACCATCACCAATATATAACCTTCAAAACACATATATAGACATCCCTTTAATCCTGTAGAAACCTTGTTGCATCATCATGCCTTGTTGAAACATGGAAAAAACATCCCCTTTACTTTACCTCATCCTTTCTACCTCATATTCACCTTTTTATTCCTACTTTTTTTTTTGCAGTCGCACACCTTTCTATTCCTATTTTTTTTTCTGTAGTCGCTCGCCTTTCTATTCCTATTTTTGTTTCTACAGTCGCATAACTTTTTGTTCCTACAATGTGTTTTTGTTCATGTTTTTGTTTCCAAAGTCACTCACTTTCTGTTCCTATTTTTGTTTCTGCAGTCGCGCACTTTTTTGTTCCTGCAATGCATTTCTATTACTGTTTATATTTCTGCAGTCGTGCACCTTTATATTCCTGCAATGTGTTTCTATTCTTGTTTCTATTTCTACAGTCATGCACCTTTATGTTCATATTTATCCACTACACTTTGTGACTCTTCTACACTGCCTCATATATCCAACCTGTATTCTCAGAAGTTATTTTCCAGTTGACTCTTCTCTGTGTTTTAATGAGTATCTCATGATGACATGCAACTCACATGCAACTTGTTAAATTTTGTTTACAATCTCATGATGACATGCAACTCACATGCAACTTGTTAAGTTCTTGTTACAACTACTTAACCCATAATTAATTTCATGATGCAACAAATTTTATTGGTCAATATTCTCGATGACCTTCTAGAGGCTTCTATAATAATTAACTTCTTGTTGACCTTCTAGGGGCTTCTAGATTATTCTTGAGGGTCCTCCAACTTCACAGATCCATATCTCCTCAACAGTGAGGAACTACGTGGCATACCATATATCACCAGAAATTTCATGATGCATACTATCCATCTATGATACTTACCTGCAATTACATTGACCTTCATGTCTTTATTCCTCGATGAACTACGATTTCCATGACCATACCTTCGGGGCTACCGTAATTCTTCAAGTGCATCCAACACAACTATGACATCAACTAACATCAATGAAAACTAACTCACTATCAATCTCAATCATACAAATTACAACCAACTATCCAAAAATCTCGTCCACATCTCTGGGGCTTCCAGACTTCTCCAAGGGTTGACATCAATGACAACCAAGTGTCCAAACCAATTGTCCAACAAGAAAATTATATTACATCTCCTTTGATCAACCAATATACATAATATATAGGTCCACCCTTATATGAGGAACCTTTAAATAAAGTCCATAATGATAATGGATAGGATAAGTAGCATTGATGCTAACCTCAAATGAGTCTTATTCTAAAGAAGTAAGTCCTCCAAGTAAACCCTCTCTCTCCTTTTTGGAAACAATGACTCCCCTTTCATTGGAAAGGAAATTAGAGCCCCCTTCTAATTTGGAAGATATCTCATCCTAGTCCCATGTGAGTTGGGATGATCAAATAGAGGAATCAAAGGTAGAAAAGAAGATTTTATAAAAATCACTAGAATGTGGAAACTCAGAACCACAAGGTCTAGAATAACCTATACATGACTTGAAGAGGTAACGCACAATAGTAGTCAAGAAGAAGAAGATATTTCTAATGGAATAGACAATTATGATAAGAAATAGGCATATAAATATACTTTAGACATAAATTTGTCATTTATTTTCTTGTGTTCATGGTTTGTTTGTATTTTATCATATAATTTAGGCTATGAAATAAATCATGGGCACACAAAATATTAATAAGAGATATATTCTCCCAACCTCATCATGTTGGGAATATCTCCCTCATTTCTCCTTGGCCTCCTTTTATATTATGCAATTGTACAACTCAACCAATGTTTTTCTAATACAAATTTTATTTTTATTGTTAATATATATATATATATATATATATATATATATATATATATATATATATTAAAAACATTTTCTCAAAATTCTACAACACCGCTTTGCATTTATTAATAAAATCTATTTTTATATGAGGTATTATTTCATCACATTAGGAGGAATTTCAAATTCAAGTGGATGAAATGGAAAACAAAGGAGAACGAGAAACCAAAGGTTGGATATGGGTATGGTTACAGTAATGAGAAATCATACCCACAATCCTAGGTCCATGATGGTTCTAAGTATTGTTTGGAAAGGAGTGGTAAAGGATTAGATCCATCCTCCTTGAGAACCATTATCCTCACTCTCGAACACATATATGTCAATGGAATTAATTTGTGACATGATCATATGAATGCAATTAATCTTCTCATAATTCCTCTTAGTGGGGACTCAATGAACTATGCATTCATCATTTCATTTGAAGCATGGGATTATGGAAATATAGGCTTGCAATCTCTTCATATTTTTCAATGAAGATAGTGTTATGATCCAATGCCTTAAAAATGCTAAAAGGTCAATTAATATAGTCCACTTCGAGGGGGAAACCTCGTTAAAAATATATATCCAATTAAGAAGACAATATGAGATGTGATAATGTGATCTTAATACTAGTTCTCCTTGGTATATATATAGGAATAGGAGAGATAAAGGGTATAATCATAATGAAAGGGTGCAATGAAGGGTTTTAACCTACATACAAATATACACTAGAAATGTAATAATTGAATATATAGGGCTTAATAAGCGGTTTTATACATGACATGGTGATTTTTCTAGGGATTAACATGCACCTCCCATTCAAACAAGTGTTATCCTCAACACTTGACTAACCACGAGTGTTTATTCATGAAGACCCCATCTTCCCATGTCGCCTCTTCCACTGGTAGGTTCTTCCATTTGATGAAGAATTTTGTAATTGCTCGATTCATTAGCTTCTCAATTCTTGTTTCAAGGATTTTTTCTGGTTCTAGTATGATTTTATCTTCTTCATTAATCTTTAGTAAAATAGTTTGTACTAGGATCTTCTTTTTTATTACCTTTTTTAGGAAAGAAACATGGAAGACTGGATGTACATGTGAAGATGGAGGAAACTCCAATTTGTAATCCATACTTTCAATCCTTTATGAAATGTTATAGGGGAAACAATATTTGGTTTCTAATTTATTGTCCTTCTTTTGTTTCTTGAGGGACATCTATGTATCTGGTTGTATCCTTAGAAATACCCAATCCCCCACTTCAAATTCCCTTTCACCATGATGTTGATATTCTTGTTATTTCATCCTTTGTGCCATAATAAAGTTTTCCTTCAATAGTTTGAGAACCTCTTGTTGGTGCTCTATGTGGTCCTCCAATACTTGAACCTTTGCAGTCTATGAGCCAATTGAGTACCCAAATAAGAAAATAATTTTGAGTCCAAAAATTTGCAGTGAAAATTGGATATTTGTCACTTACAATAGTATTGGGGACTCCATGTATATTTTGAATTGTTTCCATGAATTTTGAAGCTATTGTACTTGCTTTAAAAGAATGACAAAGAGAGTGAAAATGGGCATACTTTTTCAATTATTCCACTACTACCATGATGAGAGTGTTTCCTTCAGATTTAGGTAAACATGTAATAAAACACATTGAAACTTCTTCCCAACATTGACTTGGTATAGCTAATGGTTGTACGATACTTAGAATCTTTATTGTCTCTCCCTTATTATGTTGGTATACCACACATTCAGACACAAAATTTTGAACAAGAGTTTTAAGAACCTTCCAAAAATATATATATTCTTGATCCTGTGGTACGTTTTCAAGAATCGTGAATGTCCTCCTATAGGGGAAGTGTGCAATTCTATAAGGACCTTTTGTTTGAGTTCATAATTCTTACATAAATATAGGTGATCATGATACCATAGAAATTAATTCTTCCATACAAAATTATCTCATGAATTAGGGTCCTCTTGTAGTCGTTGAATGATCTTTCATACCTCTTGATATTGCTTCCATTCTATCCTTGCTTCTTCCACCCAATCCAATTTCAGAATAGAAATAACATGTAGTGAACATTTTGTTTCTTCTTCTTTCCTTGAAAGGGAATCTCCCACAAAATTATGTTTTCCTTTTTTGTATACAATTTCAAAGTGATAACCTATCATATTTGTAACCCATTTTTGTTTCTCTTCTTAAGATAATCATTTCTCCAATAATTAGTTCAAACTATCATGATCTCTTTTTACTTTGAAATGTCTACCTATTAGGTAAGGGCGTTATTTCTTAACTGCATGTAGTATCTCCATAATTTATTTTTCATTAATGGGTTTGAGTAATTTTTTTCCTTTAATTTGGTTGCTTTCAAAGGTAAGGGGCATTCATTCTTGTATTAAAACTCTACCAATTCCATAGCCTAAGGCTTCACAATCAATAATAAATGTTTTTGTGAAGTCAAGTATGACTAGGAAAATATTTGTATACATAGCCTTCTTAATTTTTTCAAAATATTTGGTTTCTTCTTGAGTCCAAGAAAATACTTCCTTATTTAATAATTTTGTTAGAGGTCATTCTATTTTACCATAGTTCTTGAAAAATTTGTAGTAAAAACTTGTCAATCTTAAGAATCCTTTAAGTTTCTTCAAGGGCTTGGGAATTGGTGTTATGGAATAATTCCCTTGCGGATAGGTGAATATTCCCTTGGATTATAGACCCCTAATACCAAGACAGAAAAATACAAATGGACACTGACATTCCTTTAAATTCAATTTAACTAATCAAGAAGAGAGAGAGTGAGAAAGATTGTGATGCACCTTGCTTCGAAGTTTGTCCTCGCCATTTCCAATTCGAGTTCAATCTTCAAACTCCTTAGCAGAACTTGACACCTGCAATGAAATGGAAAAAAAATGAAAATAAGGAACTCCTACTCTACAATATTAGATTAAACAAATCCATCTAGAACAATAGACGCACATATGCAAGAATACACAAGATTGAGGGGAACAAGCCAAGTATATTGATGAGAAATTTAATGATATACTTACAATCATGGATGGTGTTGCATTATCCTCTCCAAGTCCTCCTCTTCCAACCCCTTGCTCGAAATATCCATGATCAGAATGACAATGCTTTTGATGATTTTTTCCTCCTTTGTTCACCATGATCGGAATGACAATTCTTTTGATGATTATTTTCCTCCTTTGTTCACCATGATAATGCCTCCATTTATATCCTTTGAGAGGCCCAACCACCTTGGTTATATTTATAATTATTTGAGGATATGGATCCATTAGTTGTGATATCTTCCTTATATGAAGCCTAAGGGTTAGACTCGAGCCAAACCAACTCGAGTAATCCCTAGCTATCCTCAGAAAGAAAAAAGAAAAAAGGGATTTTCTCCCAATATTTGCTCAACCACTTCGGTGCTCCCTTGGAACTGGACACTAAGAACTACAATGCTCCATGTAATATAGGAAAGGAGCACTAGTGCTCCTTGAATATGAGCTTGGGAGCGTTGATCTTCCCAAACATTTGTCAAGATGAGTAATTTGAATAGTAAAACAATTGTTTCGACTGTCAAATGATAGGAATTTCTATTCTAACATGTTCTAGAGGATGTATCAAGAATTTCCATGGTGTCTTTCATAATGCAACACATGCAGAATGAAAATGTGACACTTAAGACACTGGTGACAAAATTTTGACATTTGTGACACTTGTAACAATGAGAATATGACATTATCGAAGTGAGGAATTTTGACATGTAACATATTTCCCCCCAAAGTATGAAGTCAAAATATGAAATATGATGTCTGAAACACTTTGTAGATTCTTTGAAGCAAGGGTATGGAGTTGGAGAACCTGGTAGAAGCTGCAGACAACCATCAAACAATGTTAATATGTGTTCCATATTCGAGGCAAGCATACATATGCTCGAAGTATAAGTGACTCAAAGTATGGCCACCAAAAAAAACATTGTGGATCCATGATGATATTGACTAAGGGTATAGCCACCAGAGATACAATGTAGATCCATTATTCTTTGACATGAACTGATCGTAGCCACAAAAATACACAGTGGAGCTACGAGATGATAAAAAATATCCACAGACCAATACAATATGGATGTATGCAACAACATATGTATCAGTATGCTAAGAAAACTTCCTTCACATCCTGGGCAGAGTGGATGCTCAATCCAGGGTCTTTGTCCCAATCCTAACGTAGTACGAATCTATCCATGTGAATAGATGATTTGATCTCGAACATGGTAGAAAAAAATTCATTATCGGTCATTGAGGTGAACCGTTAACAAGTGCGAGGGAAATCACCAATGATGTCAATGAATCCCAAGGTATCTAAGTACATTCCAATGAATGTGAATAAATGAGATGAGGTCGAACATTTGTGGAATCATCCAATTAGAGGTCAATGATGTAAACCTATTGTCAGAAGTGAGGAGGCCTGCCATTGAGGCATGCAGGTCCCAAGGTACTAACTGGTTTCTAAGTCTAGTTCTCAGATGATTTGTTGAAGTCCATAGGAAAATACTTGTCAAAGGAGGGCATTGATGTATTCCCCATCATCGACATGAAACTGACATAGAAAATTGATGAGATATAGAGAATGAATCATAGACTGACATAGGTATGAAAACTAGTGATTTTGCAGATGGTTGACTCTTGAGGCAGATACTTCCCTTGAACACTAAGGCATGGCATGAGACTTGGTGGCATAAATGCAGAGCGGACCAAAACATAATGCATTGGGTTCTATGACATTCTTTGGATGACTCAAAGGAATGGAAGGAATCATAGGATTGGTTCAGTACAGAGGTTTAGCGGTTTATCCAAGTGTTCGGTGTGGAGGTTAAAACAAGTTCTTTGTTCAAGGGAGACTACAAGAACTATTTACAAAAGTTCTCAAGAAACTTCACCTACTTCCTTCAATTTTTCCCCCATCCAAATAGATGAGTACCTATTTTTTATTTAACGAGCTTGAGGAGGATAACACATGCTCGATATAAATCACCTTCAGTAAGTTCCTCTTCCTTTGTTTAATGAACTGGAAGAAGTAAGGGTTCGTTCCTAGATGGGTGCTTCAATGTGTAGTTTAGCGAGTCTAGAGGAGGAAAACTCGGTGGTTTTTCATGTTTAGAGAATCTGAAAAGAAATTAAATTCAACTATAGGGTTGTCCTTTTTCCTATTTTTTAGCCTGTGGGGTCCGAAAAAGAGATAAACTATTACTCTGAAGATGCCCTTTCCAACCTTTTAACAAGTGTGAAAGGAAGCAATATCACTAAACAATCTTTCATGTTTAGAGAGTCTAAAAAGAACTTAAAGACGACTCCAGGGGGTTCCTTTTTTGTGTATCCTTTACAAGTCCAAAAAAGTGATAAAAGTATACTCAGTTACATTCTCATGTATTTGTGAGCGTGAGAAATAAAAAATATTATTTTCGTTAGTGTTACAAGGTTACCGAAAGACCCTACTTGAAATCATGTAAAAACATATTGTTCTAGGTATAAAACATTAGCAATTTCTCTAAAAGATGATTAAAAACCCAAAAAATGACTTTATAATAAGGCCAAAATATCGAAATGAACCTATCAAATATAAAAATAGGTTGAAATTTCATTTTACCATTCTCCTCTATATTTTGGATTTTTCACCTCTTTGGAGCATTTTTCGAGCGACGATTGTGGGAGCTACGAGTGATCTTTTTCAGATTCGTCTAGACCAAGTTAGTCATTTTTTCCTCCTCATCCTTTTTCATGGTTTTTACTGCATTTTAACATTTTCTTTGAGAGTTATAGGCTCCTTAGGAAGCCCTAGAGCGTTGAACTAGATCAATGCTCCCTCAAGGCACTGAGGGGAGTGTCGACTGAGATTTTAGCACATTGGTGCATATGTCTAGGGTGCGCTAGCGCTGTATAGGCTACTTTGAGGCAGCGCTAGGCACAGAACTCAATTTATTTTTTGACTTTTTGGCTAAATAGAGGAATTTTTTTTCCATAAGAGTTTGACTAATGATGATTAAATTTTGTAATTGCATATTTCATCTATATCTAGCCATGATAGAGTGGAAGGAGTGTGGGAATGAGTTTGATGATATTGTCTCTCTCCAAGACCCTCAAGCAAGGGACCTTGCAAAACTATGGTTTTCTCAAATACTTCAAGCTTCAAAACATGAGAAAAGAAGTATTTCTACTTGAGTATTTGATTGGTCTATGGGACGATGCTAAGCAAGCATTTCGAATCAGACTGCACGTACTTGAAATCGAACTAGATGACATATGTTTTCTTAAAGGGCTCTCAAGGAGAGGGGAACCCATACTCTTGTCCGAACACCAAGATACTTTGCACCCGACCAAGGCATACGTTGTCAAGCATTGCATACCGGGGTCACGGTTGGTGGGAGGATGGATTGTGATAAAGGATGTGAGAGACTTATCACTTCGATCCATTTTATTTTCCATCACCAAGTTGGAAGGGAGAACTAATGCTCACTTGGATTCTAAATCATATATCCCTTATGCCATACAATGTTTAGAAACAAGATTATTCAATTGGAGTGTTGGGTTGCTTAGTAATTTCAAAGAACAAATATCCAAATCCAGGACCGCTAGACATAAATAGTTTGAATATAGTTCCTTTTTGGTTGTATTTTTATTAGAGAGGGTCCCCTAGATGCAGCTACAAATTGCATTGATAGAACATCCCACGACTGAGCATCGTATGGAGAGGTGGACCAGCCTTTCCCCCAAGTTGGGGAATGAGACCTCAACTTTCATATTCATTGTTGACTTCTTCACATGGTGGAGGAGGAAGTTAGTGGTTATTGAGGAATTCCCCTATTCTAGGGTAGAGTTTAGAGGTAGAACATAATTGGTACTTCCTGAGGGAATCCAATGGGATGCATCATGTATGAAACATAACCTTGCAACACACATTTTGTTTTGTTTTTTATATTATATGTTTTTGGTTGAACAACGAGGAATCTAAACTATTTTTTTTTCATCATTATGAAAGAGGTGCATCACGTCTACTAGAGATGCTGACATTAGGGTGTCATGGAGATGCATAGGAAGCAGTTGAGAATAATGTCATAGCAAGAGGGATTTGATAGGTAGAGAGGAACCTCTGGGGTTTGACTATGGGTGTCCCACCCCTCAGAAGGAAATATGTGCCTCTACACTTGCAACGACATACAGTTGGGGTTTCCGAAATCCTCAACCATTTTCTTCGTCGAGTGACACGAGCAGTAGTGTGTTATACATATCATAATGTGATACAAGAAGATGATTAGGGTCCTCAGTTGATTTTTTGTAGTCCTTGTGATGATATTATGGGCATGAAGGCCCAAGTTTTTTTCCTCATTATGTGTGTGTGTGTGTGTGTGTGTGTGTGTGTGTGTGTGTGTGTGTGTGTGTGTGTGTGTGTGTATACGAGTTTTGCGGCTACTTGTGTTGTTTTTTATGTGATCTTTTTGTGTACATATGATTTATGTTTCAAAAATTTTATCTATGCACAAGATACCAATCCATTATGTAATTAGCTAACGAAATTGAAGTTATATTGAGTTCTCTCGATATGTGTCTGTATTGTAGAAGTTCAAATGATCTTTCGAGATGACGAACCCTTATATGGAGATGTAGTAATATTGAGTTGTGAACAATGTACTCACGATTAAGTTGGCATACCACGAGTTGATAATCTAGGTTGATAATCAATTGATTTATATCTAGAGAGGAGGCTTCAGTTAAAATTCCGACGACGACATGATATTCTTCCACGTTATTGGTCATAGATATGAGGAAAATTCCTCCTGAACTCGCCAACTCGCTAGAGTGGTAGATGACCCAAGTTGCAGAAGCGATGTTCTGGGTGTGTCGACTAGCACCATCCACAAACTTGAAATATATGGGAAAGGATGATGTCATATGCACATTCAATCACAAATAAAAGTATAAGCTATTGAGACAAAACTTGTGCATGCAAAAGAAAATACACACCAAGTCAAGAGTATATAGTACAAAAATGTACAAAGAACACATGCGAGATATTCTATGCATATTACTTCTTGAGGTAAAGATCATTTCAGGGCTCATTGAGAGATATTCCATCATAGTCTACTAACTCATAGGCACCTCTATGTAGCACATGGTTTATGATATAAGGCCCATGCCACATGGGTTCTAACTTTCCTTCCCCCATCTTGTCACGATCTTGATCATAGACTAGGACTAATTCTCCTTCTACAAAAGCATGAGATTGGACGTATTTATCCTATTGATTTTTTATGCATTTTTTATACCTCTCGTTGATGAGAGCAACATCTTGACGGTTTTCGTCCAACTGGGTTAAATATAGGAATCGTTCCTCTTCAACAGAAGTGTGAGGTAGGAGTTCTATGACAAGTTTCATTAAAGGGATTTCACATTCGATTGGTAACACAACTTCTATGTCGTATACCAAATGGAATGGCATGAAACCAATTGCAGTTTTTACTGAAGTTTGATAAGCCCAAAGTACAGAGAAGAGATGCAAGTGCCAATAGGTTTTGTTTGCTCCCACCATGCATTGGAGCATGGTATTCAGGACTTTGTTGATGGCTTCAACTTATCCATTCGCCTGAGGATAGTAAGGGGATGATTTTTCATGGTGAAAACCTAGCTTGGTGTGCAATTCACTCATCATATGGTTCTAAAAATGTGATCCATGATCGATTACAATAGCTTGCGGGACACCAAATCGAGTGATGATGTGGTTAAACACAAAGAGTGTTGCTGATCCAGATGGATCTTGGTGGCCATCCACATTTTCCACTGAATCACCATTTTGAGCCTATGGTTTTGATAAACCATGATATTCACCCTTTTGATGGGGAATGGAATGTAATGTCATGTTCATTTGTTAATTATAGACATCCTGTAATGATTTCCTACTGGTCTTATGTACATTCCTACAACATAGCATTAATGAACTAGATCCCATTAGAACTCTGCAGTTAAGTGTGCTCATGCTATAGTAGTACTTGGATGGGTGATCACCTCGAAAGTCCTAGTTTTTTACATGGCTATGGAATTTTATAAACTTAGTCCAATTTATTTGTTGACCCTTGACCAAGTTTTGAGGATTCTTGGTCATGTTTGACCTATTTTGGGGACTTTGACAGGCTGTTGAAGGCAGAGCACAAGACGAAGTGGGGATCACGAGATCTTGGCCCCTCTTTAGGGATTTTTGGGTTTTGGGGCTATGTAATGGGTATGGGAATGTCGGCCCATGGGTCTTACCCATGCTTAGGCACTTTTTGTAATGTATAAATAAGTAGATAGGTGATGTAATAAGTAGACCTAGTATACCGATGGCTGAGTGCTAGTACTGGCTATGTGCAATGATCAGGGGATCAATTTTTACTCAATTTTCAAAGTGCTCGGAATGTGACAAAAATAGTGCCATTGCATCCGTCTCGTCTTCCTGATTCTGGTGGTATATTTACTTTCTCAAACGGAGTCTGTATGGAGAAGATATCGCGATCTGTTCGCTAAGGTAAACAGGCAAAATTTTGGATGCTAACTGTACCTATCCGTACAGTCCGTACAGTGACGTGGAAGGGACATACCATCCATATGGTGATGTGGTAGGTGGATGATGTGGCACATTTTCATTGGTTGATGATTACCGAATCCGAGGATGACACGTGTCATTAATGATCAATGGTGTGAGGACACGTGGCCCAATCCATTGGTGCCACGTGTCGCTCGTTGACTGGCTATTTGGTTATATAAAAATGTGTTGAGGCCCGTGGGGTTCGACCCCCAGACCTCCCCTTTATGTAATAACTTCATAACTCTCCGCTAACCAAAGTGTCGCCCTTTGTTCCTTGTTTACTATGCCAAACCACATATATTTAACTTTGATTTATGTTTGGATGGAAAGGGGGGTCGGGCCGGAGCTTAGCCCCGACCCGTGGACACATTGTATTACATATGACCCACATATATATTATGGCCCGACCGTTGGCGCGCTCATTGCATTGCATTGCATTGTATTGCAATGTATTGCAATATATTGCATTGTATATATGTATATAACCATGTGTTAAATGTTGGCGCGGGGTTTGAAACCCAGACCCATGTGTTAAGTGTTGGAGGCGCCTTAACCGTCCTATGGTTTGCACCGTTGGCACAGTTGCGCCCGGTGCTAGGTTTTTACCCTTAAAAGAGCGTGTGAGCCAAGTTTGTGAAGGGGGAGTGCGAATTGTAGAACCAGAGACAACAAGCTTGAAGAGGGAGACTTCCAGGAGGCCTAAATTCTTCATTTTTCGACCGATTGAGGTGCCGAAAAAGCCCAGACAGGGGTTTTGGGACGTTGGAAAGCCATTGGAGCAGTCGGTTTTTCAGTTTGAGCATTGTAAGACATGTTTTTGAGCACTTTTTGAGCAATTAATAATAATTATCCATTGAAAGATGGACCAGGAGATGTAGCCCATAAGAGGGGTGAACTCCTTTATCAATTGTTGTGCACATGTGTTTATGTTCAATGTTTATGCTGCTGTCTATGTGTATTTTGCATAAGTAATCCTTAATTTATGTGTTGCAAATTGATC
>ML778747.1:87485-117725 GCA_009831015.1 Picea engelmannii
TGGAAGGGTGAGGGAACTTTACCCTCATCTTCACATAGACTGAGATAGTCTTTTGGAGGTCCAAAATCTTCCCAATGGGGAGGTGTGATCAGGGGATCAAATTTTGCTCAATTTTCAAAGTGCTTGGAATGCGACGAAAACAGTGCCATTGTGTCTGTCTTGTCTTCCTGATTCCGGCGGTATATTTACTTTCTCAAACGGAGTCCGTATGGAGAAGATATTGTGATCTGTTCGCCAAGGCAAACAGGAAAAATTTTGGATGCTGACTGTACCTGTCCGTACAGTCCATACGGTGATGTGGCAGGGATGTATCATCCGTACAGTGATGTGGCAGGTGGATGATGTGGCACATTTTCATTGGTTGATGATTACCGAATCCGGGGATGACACGTGTCATTAATGATCAATGGTGTGAGGACACGTGGCCCAATCCCTTGGCGCCACATGTCGCTCGTTGACTGGCTATTTGGTTATATAAAAATGCGTTGAGGCCTGTGGGGTTCGACCCCTGGACCTCCCCTTTATGTAATAACTTCATAACTCTCCGCTAACCAAAGTGTCGCCCTTTGTTCCTTGTTTACTATGCCAAACCACATATATTTAACGTTGATTTATGTTTGGATGGAAAGGGGGGTCAGGTCGGGGCTTAGCCTCGACCCGTGGACACATTGTATTACATATGACCCACATATATATTATGGCCCGACCGTTGGCGCATGCATTGCATTACATTGCATTGTATTGCAATGTATTGCAATATATTGCATTGTATATATGTATATAACCGTGTGTTAAATGTTGGCGCGGGGTTTGAAACCCAGACCCGTGTGTTAAGTGTTGGCGTGGGGCCCAAACAGAAGTTGCACGGTTTTCAAATGGTTTAACCACCTTTTTGCCCAGCGCGAGGTCACATGGTCATATGCCCATGTGCCGAGGCGGTTAGGGGCTGGAGGTGCCTTAACCATCCTACGATTTGCACTATTGGCGCAGTTGTGCCCGGTGCTGTGCTTTTACACTTAAAAGAGCGTGTGAGCCAGGTTTGTGAAGGGGGAGTGCGAATTGTAGAACCAGAGACAGCAAGCTTGAAGAGGGAGACTTCCAAGAGGCCTAACTCCTTCATTTTTCGACCGATTGAGGTGCCGAAAAATCCCAGACAGGGGTTTTGGGACACTGGGAAGCCATTGGAGCAGTCGGTTTGTTAGTTTGATCATTTTAAAACATGTTTTTGAGCACTTTTTGAGCAATTAATAATAATGATCCATTGGAAGCTGGACCAGGAGATGTAGCCCTTAAGAGGGGTGAACTCCTTTATCAATTGTTGTGCACATGTGTTTATGTTCAATGTTTATGCTGTTGTCTATGTGTATTTTGCATAAGTAATCCTTAATTTATGTGTTGCAAATTGATCCTGTTACTTTAAACACATAACATTTCACTTGCAATATTTATTCAAGTTTTTCAAGTCTTCTTCATTTTTAGATCATGCAAGAATATGTGATTAAGACTTGCATAGCTAAGTACAAGTCATTTGTAGTGCTTTGTGTGTAGACTGTGTGAGGCTCTATGCCTAGATCTACTTGGGGAAGGAGTATCTGGTGAAGTGCACGTAGATCTCTTGTCTTATGTGGAGTAGTGTTCTAATGCTTTGTGCCTGTAAGATGCTTGACAGAGATAATAAGCAAGAAGAAGAGTTGGTGGATGTAGCCCCAGGGTGGGGGTGAACCATGTATATCCTATGTTGTGAATGCTTTGTGCTTTATGGTTTCTCCCTTGTTTATATGATTGAATTCTTAGTGTGATGTTAGATGATAGATGAATCCAATATGATAGTTTAGTGCTGAATAATGTGAATGAATGCCAGATCTAATCTCTATGTGTGTGATTCATGCTTAAATCTATTGGATCTATGTGAATACCGCGTTGATCTGTTGTTAGGGTTTAGCTCTGTTGTGAACTAAATCTTAATACTAATGGACTGTAATAACTAATTTCTTTGTTAAGGTGTTACAATCACAGATATGTGTCCTAGCTAAGGTTGCAGACATCTGAGTCCTACAACCAACCCTGCCTCTACCTCGGGTGAGACTTCATATGCTTTGCAAGTGTTTCCGAAAGGGCCGGTAGTTAGGGTTTTGTTGGTGTGCTATTGTAGCATTGAACCCTGGGTCTGCCCCTGTGCCAAAAAATGGTTCTGTTGTCGAGATCTGAAACTGTGATTGCTAGGAACCGAGGAAGAAGAATCTCTATGTGAAGATATGACCTGAAACTATGATTGCTGGGAACTGAGGAAGAAGAAGCTTTGTGTGAAGATCTGACCTGAAACTGTGATTACTAGGAATTGAGGAAGAAGAATATTTGTGTGAAGATATGACCTGAAACTATGAAAGCTCTATGTGTAGATATGTTTCCCTGGTGCGTAGTACTCTATTTGGATTTTGAAGCTTTGTGCTAAGAAGAGAAGTCTAATATGAACAAAAGAGGTAAGATATGAATGATTTTTTGCTCTGATAGAGGTAAGAATAGTGAAAAGATTTAGATCTGGAAGCTTTGTGCTCTGTCAAATTAAGATCAGTGGAAATTTTTGTTTCAATAATATGGATCTAGGAATGTTTGATAAATTTTGTCGTAGCCTGAAAACTAGGGCACAACTAGATGAAAGAAGATTTGATATGAGTAGATTTGATAAGAATAATGAAAGATATGTCATTCCTATGCATAGAAAGAATGTTTGGACTAACAAATGGATGCAGGATCCTAGAAAGAATTTTTTGCAAGTTATCTACCATGATCCTAGTGTGCAGTACAGGAAAGGATGGTGTCATTTAAGAGAAAGAAAGGGTTAATGCTTTGTTATATTTGTAGAAGACCGGGACATCTTGCTAAGGATTGTCCTAGTAGAAGATATAGTTGTCTTTGTTGTAAATCTATGGATCATGAAGTTTTGGGTTGCCCTAGAATGATTTCTAAGCTTGAAAGAATGAACATGAGACAAGAATACCATGAGAAAGGTCAAGAAACTGATACCATGGCAGAACCTCATAAAGAATCAGAGACTGTATTGTTGCAAACGAAAGAAACCCTGAATGACCACCAAGATACTAATCTATCAGAGATATTAAAAGAGAAAGAGAAAATAGAAGTAAGAATAGGAGACTTCGACATTGATTGTACTCTGGATGAAGAGACACAGGTGAATATAATGCCAGAAAGAACTTGGGAAATTTTAGGAAATCCTGCTATGATTCCTTCATTGGGAGGAATAGGATTATTTAGAGGAAAGATGATAACCCTATGTGGAAGACTTACCCAGATATCTATGAGTGCTCATGGAACTTCGACAGAAGAATATTTTGAGGTTGTTAAATTTGTTGAGAATAGCACCCCATTCGCTATATTACTAGGAAAACCTTGGATTAAAAGGGATCAGTCCAGAAAGAAAGAACAAGAATTCTTAGAGTAGAAAAAGAAAGAATTAAAATATTTCATGACTAGGAGGATCACACACTTGATTGAAGAACAGGAGAACATATCGAAGCTATTTAGGAACATGAATTTCGAAGTTGAAAGAAAACAAGAAGACTCACAGAAGACTGAAACACCTACCCCTGATAAAGAAGTAGTATTTCCCTTCAATCCTAGGAAAGAATCTCAATAGCGCGAAGTTATTATGCCAAAAGGAGATAAGAATCAAAATGGAAAGAGGAATACTGAGATGAAGCTCACTGGAAAGTAGGCTATATAACGAAGAAAAAAGAGATCAAAGATCGAAAAGTTACAGAAGGTTCCAGAGGGAACTTTGTAGAAGGAAAATTTACAAAATTGGAACTTCGTCGAAATATTAGAACAGTTTCACATGGGAGATGTTAGAAGGTGCGACCTTATTGAACATTGAGCCATTCGATCCACTTGCTGCAAAGTTCGCCATGCTTTGGTACTCAAGCGACATGGGAAAACAGTGGCAGTCAAACGTAATTTTTCATACGTACTATCTTTGGCTAAAGAGGGCTATTGAAGTTGAACCTCACATGACTCTGAACCTTGCGATGGTTCCAACCCCTCATGAAGTTCCATGCAGATCAAAACTTCATCTATATTACTGCACGAGAAGACAAGCATAAGGAGGAGTTGCATTCATGCTACAAGCTCACAGAAGAGGACCTCGAGGAGATAACTAAGGACTGGTCAACAAACTTCCTTATCCCCGCTAACCCTACAGAGATATTTGATCACGAACTTGAAAACCCAAAGGCCACTCAAAAATAACATGACACACCTGGAACCAGTAGAAGAAATAATACTAGAGATGTCCAAGACTTAATAAGCACCTTAGAAAATACTACTTCAGTTTCACCTGGCCGAGGGGGTGATGATGAAGTAGAAGAGATAAATGGCAAAGAAGATGAGCAGAAGCAAGAGGAAGTAACACCGCCTAGATATGAGGTTTATCCCTTGAATAAGAGGAAGGTTTCTCCCCCAAAACCCTCTTCTCTAAAGAAATCCAAAGCCACCTTAACCAAGATGCATACTATGCTCATTGTTGATGACTTTGACTTCATCATCGTAGTTGTAAACGATGCCTCACATGAAATATTATAGAAACAGGAAGCCAAGCAAGAGGAAATGTACAACAGAATCAAGGTAGAACTCCAAGGGGTACAATGGGCCCTTCAGTCCATTCACACAGTGTCCACTGCACCCCTACCATCAGGAGAACCAGAGTTGGGAGATGATCCAACCCAACTCTGTCGACTAGCTGATGCTACTAAGGCTCACCTTCGTCACACACAGGAAGAAATAGAATAAGCTACCCAGGCCTTGAAGCAAGTGCAAGAAGTACTCATAGAAAAACACCAAGTTGCAGAGAAAGATAAGGTTGTTCTCCAGACAAAGTTTGAAGAGGAGAAAGCATAGGTTTAACAAAAAAAAGAACAGTTGCTCGTAGAGCAACTCGAAGTGAAAGAAGTATTCAACAGAGCACTTTTCTCTATGAAAGGCTTAGAGACAAAGGTAGAAGACCACATCGAGCATCAAGTAGATCATATTGTAGAAGCTATCTAGTAGCTACAACAATGAATAGTAGACTTAGAGATCTGCATAGTGCCTGACACTCTGCAAGATGTGAGGGATCAAAGAGAAGCAACTACTCAGAGCGCAGTTGAGAGAATAAAGGCCCTTTCCATGGAATGTAAGAAAACAAATGATCGTAGTGCCCAGACATATGAGCGACTCATTGAGAATCCAGAACTGAAGGCACTAGAGTCACAGCTCCAGGAGGTGAAGCAACGAGCAGAAACACTACAGGTGTAGTTGAAGCTCCTGTCAGATGTTGAAAGGATGAAACGATCCCAAGAGTAGTGCACTACTCAACAGCAAGTCCACACCATTCAAAGAAGATTCATGGAAGTGACTCAGAGACTCCAACCTATATAAGATTAGGCTTACCAACTATTCGCAGAGATCGAAGGTCGAGGAGAAGAGCTAGAGAAAGTTGTCACTATAGCTAAACAACGCTTAGAGGGACCTTTCAACGAAGCAGATATCTAAGAGTTCGCTGAGAAAGAGGCCATGGCACAACAATAAGTCAAATAAGCTTGAGTCTTTTGAGGTAGAATTACCCAGATCAGAGTGACTTGGGATGAGTCACAAGTGAGTGTTGGGGGCTTGTTGGCCCTTGACCAAGTTTTGAGGATTCTTGGTCATGTTTGACCTATTTTTTGGACTTCGATAGGATTTCTAAGGCAGATTGCAAGACAAAGCGGAGATCACGGGATCTCATCCCCTCTTTAGATCTTTTTTGGTTTTTGGGCTATGTAATGGGTATGGGAATGTCGGCCCATGGGTCTTACCCATGTTTAGGCCCTTTTTGTAATGTATAAATAAGTAGCTAGGTGATCTAAGAAGTAGACCTAGTAGACCAATGGATGAGTTCTAGTACTGGCTATGTGAAAGAATATGTGATTAAGACTTGCAGAGATAAGTGCAAGTCATATGTAGTGCTTTGTGCATAGACTATGTGAGGCTTTGTTCCTAGATCTACTTGGGGAAGGAGGATCTGGCGAAGTGCGTGCTTAAATCTCTATGTGTGTGCTTCGTGCTTAAATCTATTGTTAGGGTTTAGCTGCACTGTGAACTAAATCTTAATACTAATGGACTATAATAACTAAGTGCTATGTTAAGGTGTTACAATCATAGATCTGTGTCCCAGCTAAAGTTGCAAACATCTAAGTCCTGCAACCACCCCTGCCTCTACCTCGGGTGAGACTTCATCTGCTTCGAAGGTGTTGCCGACAGGGTCGATAGTTAGGGTTTTGTTGGTGCACTGTCATAGCGTTAAACTCTGGGTCTTCCCCTGTGCCAACATTATCCAACATGCATCATGAGAATTGTTCTCCTCTCACTCTCTCATATATAATTGAGGTGAAGGAGGCCCTTTAAGCATGCAATGGAGTGTGATGTAAATATTGTTTTGAATGAAGCCTAAACAACATCTCTTTATTTTTAGAGATAGGCTGCCCCATTCTGCCAATTTGTGTTCTACAATGTTTTTCTCTCTTATTCATTAATAGAATTTTGTTTTCACTATATTTTTATGTTCTATGCATTATCTATGTGTATTTCCTTGTTATATATCGGTTATATTCTTGTCTTCATGTTGTTCTTAAAATAATCTGGATCAGTGGTATCGGAGTAGTCTGCTCCTTGTCATTTCTCAGAGCAGGTCCCCGACGAGGTCAAGGTAAAGATATTTGGGTCTCGGGCTAGTTTTTATTGAGGACAACCACTCTCACTAGCCCAAGAAACACCCCATGGCGGAAGAAAAGAGAGACGATGTGAAGACAAGAATTTAAATGATCCTTTTAATACGTTGCTCAAGGAAGCCCTCGTGCGACAAAGTAATGAGATGATGGACAACTTTGCTCATATCCTTCAAAGAATACTGATGGCAGTAGTTGGGGCATCTTCGACAAGCAACCATTTCATAAGTGCGATTCCCTTAAAGGTACAAGTAAATTTTTATATCCCCTTATTTTAAGGCCAGATAGATGCATATGCTTTAGAAAAATGGTTGAATCTATTAGACGCTTATTACTCTTCCAAAAAAAATTTGACAATGAAAAGATCACCTTCATGCTCCTTAAATCCCTTCCCCATGTTAGAGCTTGGTGGGAAGGTTATGGGGAGAGGTACACCATTGATGAATCTACACTATTTGGTAGAGAACCCACTTGGGCGGCCTTTGTAGATGCCCTAAAGGAGGAGTTCTACCCTGTCGAAAAGTATGATGATCAATACATGAGATGGACAACTATGCGGAAAAAAAGAGACCAGATGGTGCAAGAGTACACCAACATCTTTCATACCTTGTGCTCAAAGCTGGGTATCAAAGACTCCAAGAGAAACCTAGTTTTGAGGTACCGCAGTGGTATACACAGGTACATCCAAATAGAGATGGATTTTCTAGACATCTCCTCACTGGGAGCCACTTACCGATATGCAGTCAAAATTGAGCATAAATTCAAGCAATAGAGAAAGTGGGAGAAGCATAGACAGAGAAAGGAAGGCCAACCTCAAGAGAGCCAATCCCAGATGTAGGAAAAGAAGGGTAATGGGAAGTCTAAGAAAGACACCGGAAAGTGGTTTGCGTTCCACAACAACCCTTGGCACAACACTGATGAATGTGACTCAATACAATGATTGGTGGTCGAGATCAAAGACAAAGAGCCAAACCATGACTTGGACCCTGATTCAGAAAATAATAAAAGGAGAAAGATCATTGATGCAGAACCCACTGCTATTGTCACAACTGCAACAATCCAACCAGAAGAGGATCTTGAGTAGGGGGAGAGACTCTTCCATTCACAGAGGTGGGTGAAGGGGACCCCACTACATTTTATTTTTGATAGAGGAAGCCAAAAGAACATCATATTAACAGAGGTTCTCAAGCAGTTGGATTTTCCAACAACACCACACCCGCAGCCATACAACATCGGGCAGCTTCGCTAAGGTCAAGATATTCGTGTCAACCAACAGTTTCACCTATCCTATGACATTAATCCTTCAAGGATGAGGTATTGAGTGATGTTTCCCCAAAGGAATTATGTGATGTTATAATATGCCAGCCATATATGTGGAGGCATCATGCTATTTATGAGTCTCGACCCCGTAGTGTGGTTGTTACTCTGAAGGGTCTGCTATACAGGATACCATAGGTAGTTCCGACTATTATCCCACCAAAACAATGCCACAACGTAATCTCTCATACTGCAAAGTTTATCCTCTTCAAAATATGATTAAAAGGCGAACAAAAGGACAATACAACCATTGCAGCCTCATCCCAAGACCTTTCTATCCAACAAAAGCAGATCGACAAGATTGTAGAAGAGTCCCAAGATGCTCTTGTTGCACCTATGGGGGTTCCTCCACACTGCCCAGTCAAGCAAGGTTATAATAGAACCCTACATACTCTTCATGTTGAATCTTCACCGATAGAGTCCTCCCACACTCCATTATATCATGCAACTAGATTGGTTGAACAGATCCAACCCCTCCAGCAACAGGTTCATGGCAGCCTTCAACAAGCTAAGTAGAACAGCTTCTTCAACAAGGAAAGCATCAAACCAAGCTTTAGATTTAGCAGAAGTCTCCCCATATCCCATGGGAACTTGACGCAATGGGGACCATTTCTTCATAAGGGGGGACAAATGATCCAAATGGATCTCAGTGGCCATCCACCTTTTCCACTGAATCACCATTTTGAGCCTGTGGTTTTGATAAACCATGATATTCACCCTTTTGATGGGGAATGGAATGTAATGTCATCTTCATTTGTTAATTATAGACATCATGTAATGATTTCCTAGTGGTCTTATGTACATCCCTACAACATAGCATTAATGCATCGGATCCCATTAGAACTTCATATTTAAGCATGCTTAGGCTAGAGTAGTACTAGGATGGGTGATCGCCTAGGATGTCCTAGTGTTTTACATGGCTATGGAATTTTATAAACTTAGTTCAATTTATCCCACATGCATCATGGGAATTGTTATCCTCTCACTCTCTCATATATAATTGAGGTGAAGTTGGCCCTTTAAGCATGAAATGGAGTATGATGTATAGCTTGTTGCAAATGAAGAGTAGACAACATCTCTTTATTTTCAGAGATAGGTTGCCCCATTATGTCAGTTTGTGTTCTACAATGTTTTTCTCTCTTGTTCATTAATATAAGTTGGTTTTCACTATATTTTTGTGTTCTTTGCATTATATCTGTGTATTCCTTGTTATATATCGATTATATTATTATCTTCATGTTGTTATTAAAATAATCTAGATCAGTTGTAGTGTGACCATAGTTAAGGAATGTAGGCATAGACTTAGCCCATTTAGTGAAGTAATCAACGACAACAATGATATAACCATGTCCCCTGGATGAGCTAGGCTTACATTGCATAAAATTGATGCCCTATTTTGCAAAGGGGCCGACAACGACAATGGGATGTAGTGGAGCGGGGTGGGTATGTGATTTCTTCTAAAAGATTTGATAGGGTGGGAATTTTTAATGGCCTCAATGCAATATTTGAATATAGAAATCCAAAAATAACCGACACGTAGGATTTTATGGGTTGTATCCATCCTAGAAAGATGATCGCCACAAGCTCCAAGGTGACATTTATTTAACACTTGTTCAGCCTCATCATGGGTTAAAGAATGTCGTAGGACATAATCAATGCCACGATGGTACAATGTGTCGTCAATGATGAGGTAGTGTTTGGAGTGGTGTCAAATGCGACGTTGTTCATCACGTGAAATGCTCCGCTGAAAACGTTGGGTTTGGATATAGAGAATAATATATCTGTACCAAGGATCAGATGTACTAATGAGGAAAAGGGATTCATCGGGAAGAGAATCATTAGGTTGAATATCCTCATCAGTATAGGGAAGATCACAAATCAATTCCACAAAAACCAATGATTTCTTATATTTTGATTTGGCAAATTCAAGATTGAATTCCTCGAGAATAACAATCCATTTCGAATATTTTCCCCCAAGTAATTTTAAAATGAGAGAGACTTGCCTCTTATTTATACTTTCATGTAGCTTCCTCAAGGGGTTACCTTTTAATCATCTTAACCCACTTTCCTTATTTTAAGGTTAACCCACTTCTAACCACTTGTCCACTTAGTAATTTCTCCATTAACTTTATTATTTAAATAATTTATTTTGTATCCTCTTTGACTTATATAACACTCATCAATTCACTTTATTATTTAAATTATATTCTAACCATCTTAACCCACTTTCCTTATTTTAGGGCTAACCCACTTCTAACCACTTGTCCACTTAGTAATTTCTCCATTAACTTTATTTTTAAATAATTTATTTTGTATCCACTTTGACTTATAGTACACTCATCACTTCACTTTATTATTTAAATAAATTCTTCTTTGCAACCACTTTGACTACTTTGACCTTTTGGGGCTTCTAGATGACTCATGAGGGTTCTCCAACTTCACATGGCCATAACTCCCTAACCGTGAGGAGTTATGTGACATTCCACATACCACTAGAAATGGCATGACATGTACTATCCATATAGAATAGTATTTCTTGCAAATATATCAAAACTCATACCATTATCCATCAAACAAACTTGGGTCCATTACCCAAACCTTTGTGCTACCAAAATTTGCTACCAGAATTTCTTCAAGGGTTGACACCAATGAAAACCAACCCAATTAATCAACAAATAGAACCATTTTTTGGCTACCACTCCCTCTTCCTACTTCTTGGGTTGAACCAGGTTCATATATGAACAAGATTTCAACAAATTCCTTTAAAACTATCGGCCCTCCTAGTAACCTAGAAGGAAACACAACAAATAGAGTGTACTACGTAGTCTCACCCAAGATAGTTCTATCGATGACTGAAATGATCAGATGCTTGCAATCTGGGAAAGAGTGGGGATAAAGGATCTTATTTTATGTTCTTAGGCCTTGATCTGGTTCTTATGTTTATTATCCTTGAGATGCATTCACCTACTGAGATGATACATATATTCTAACAAATATAGCACATATCATTATTCATTCATAGTCTAATTACTAGAAGAAGGGAAATATGCAATCAATACATCACATAACACAAATGTTACCATGGTTCACCCCCTCCTGGGTTACGCCCACAAAGATCTAGATTCTTAGGCTCTTTTATTATGGTTATGTAAATAATTGGTGTCATGCGCACTACATTTTCAAACAGGTATACACATAACAGACTCCACAACCTCTATGAGGCTAACTAGATCATACCAGGCTCATCAGCCTATGATATAACCCTCAAGGTCCTGCTCCCTTACTCTTCTACAACTCAACATCTTAAAAAATAGTATCAGATCTCAGAACCATTACAATAACTACCCCTTTTCAAACTACTTATTCCGAACAACTTATTTTATCACTTCCCCCTCCCAACCTAGACCTCCTAGGTACATATATATACTAATTCTTAGCTCAACAGTTATTACATTCTCTTACAAAAACCCTAACCCTAACGTCGTTAGGTTTTCCAGCATGTGCGCTTTTCATGCTTTCCTCCTTCATGATTCTTTTCCTTCCATCTGTCTCTTTCTAATTCTAGGTTTTTCCTCCAAAAATAACATCTCCTCAAAATAGTCCTACACCCAACAAGGTGTTGTGCAATTGAAAGATCTGGCATGGAAGAATCTCATAGGACTAGTGAATGGTAGTTGAATGAAGTTTTATCAAGACAATCGACCTAACAACCTGAGGTAAAAACATAAAAGAGAAGGTATGATTGTACATATTGTATATAGTATATGTTAGAAGAAAAAGACAAAAATACATAAAACGAAGAAATAGAACACAAAGACAAAAAGATAGAAGAATATTAGAGAGTTTTTGATGTAATAGATCTGTTAGCATTAACAGTGCACTGCAGAAAAACCAATGTTGAAGACCCTTCGCACTGGAAAATAGTCGACAGACACAAAAAAGTGTAGGGCGCAGGAAAAAGTGAAAAAGTGACAACTGTCAGTGAGAAATAGTTGTCAGTACATCGTCCCGCTATAAAGTCAAAAAAGGGGGGAAAGGCATTCATCTATGTTTTTTCTAAAGAGAAGAGTGAAGAACGAACCCTCAATGCGAAAGAGTGAGAATTCGTGATAGCTAGTGGAGATTTAGAACTCAACAGTCCAAATTTTAGGATAATTTCACCACCGAGAGTTGGAGTGCCAAGCAGGGTCAAAAGAAACACAAGAAACAATGATCGGGTGATGCAAACAGGGATAGAAGACATGCTGACAATAGTGGATGTCGATGAAATTCACACATCGGACTATGAGCCTATTACCACATGGGTCGAGGAGGAACAAAACCCAGCACAGGAGGTTGGCCAGTCGGAGGAAGATGCGAAAAGGATAGAATCTGACGCATCCAGGGGAAAACATCCACAACAGGAAGAATAGGCCATGGATTCAGTACAGTAGGGCCTCAACCAAGAATATGAACATGAAACATAACATGAGGATGTACCAGAGGTTGGGGCGTCCTCCCCAGAAAGTAGTGCGCAAGGCATACATCGCGCACAGGTGGAGTTGGAAATAGTGATGCCACAAATCCCGTAGGGAGTAAAGGTTGATGATGAGATGGTAGGAGGAGTAAATGCCATCAAATAATCAGATCATGACGTCGCAAATGCCGTCAAATTCCTGGATTTGGTGCAGCAAAATTATATGGAGTGAAAAGAAGAGGGTCCATCATGTGTGCCATTGTTGGAACATGCCCAGTGTATTATAGGACTTTACAATACAGGGATCATGAACCTATTATACATATCGCATTTTGTGTGCGGTAAACACATCAATGGATGTGTGAAACAACTTCTATCAAGGGTGCATGAAGGAATTTTATGGATGGATAGGCCAATGCCTATCAACATGGACTTAATTGTAGCTATCAATGGGCTACCCACATATGGGGAGAATCCAGAGAAATACCTGGAAGATAAGACAAAGGAAAAGGCCATCTCCGATGAGATTAGGGAAAAATATGGCACAGAGAGAGGAAATAGGGGAATCAAGATCAGTGACATCAATGATCCTGCGAAACAATTTTCCACAAGGTTTCTATGGTGTAAATTCATGCGCAAGTGTATAAAGGAAGAAGTACCAGCATGAGTGGTAGTAGCTACAGTGCAATGCGCAAAGGGGATGTCAATGAGCTAGGCCCCATACTTGATCAATTCATTCCTAGAGGATTGTAAGGACACATAGGATTGGGGATCTGAGTTCCACTACTCATGGTTACTCATCATGATTGCATTGATAGGATGGAAATAAATGGTGTACAACAAGTACATAGAAAGGATAGGAAAGTGTGGCGCAACCCACTACACTTCTCTTAGGATCACAACAGACCCAAAGAAAAATAATGAAAACACTGACACTTTTGCGTGGCACTTGTCAGAGATATAGGAGCTAATAGTCAATACCTTGAGGATTTCACTAGACACTATCTAGGATTTTGGACAGATGGCAAATTTTCAAGCAACGTGCCACAATGTATGGTTGCAGGCAAAGAGGGATCCATCTGAGTGGCTAAAACTAAGTTCATGCGTGATGATGTAGGATATACAGATGGAGTTCCAGGAGTGGCCTGAGGAATGGAAAGTGCATGTAATCCCAAGGACAGTGCCAGGAGGACAAAATAGGACACAGGACAAAACAGTCCCATCGCAGCAGACAGGCACAAACTATACGAGAAAAAAGAAGAAGGGAAATATGCAATCAAGGGGAAAAGATAGAAGAATATTAGAGAGTTTTTGATGTAATAGATTTGTTAGCATTAACAGTGCGTTGCAGAAAAACCAATGTTGAAGACCCTTCACATTGGAAAATAGTCAACAGACACAAAAAAGTGTAGCACGCAGGAAAAAGTGAAAAAGTGACAATTGTGAGTGTGAAAGAGTTGTCAGTACATCGTCCTGCTATAAAGTTGAAAAAGGGGGGAAAGGCATTCATATATGTTTTTTCTAAAGAGAAGAACAAATAACGAACCCTCAATGTGAAAGAGTGAGAATTCGTGATAGCTAGTGGAGATTTAGAGCCCAATAGTCCAAATTTTAGGAGAATGTCACCACCGAGAGTTGGAGTGACAAGCAAAGACGGATAGAAGACAAGAAACAATGCTCGGGCGACACAAATAGGGATAGAAGACATGCTGACAATAGTGGATGTCGATGAAATTCAAACATCGGACTATCAGCCTACTACCACACGGGTCAAGGAGGAACAAAACCTAGCACACGAGGTCAGCCTTCCGGAGGAAGATGCGGAAAGGACAGAATCTTACACGTCCAAGGGAAAATGTCCATAACAGGAAGAATCGGCCATGGATTCAGTACATCAGGGCCTCAACCAAGAATATGAACATGAAACATAACATGAGGATGTACCAATGGTTGGGGTGTCCTCCTGAGAAAGTAGTGCGCAAGGCATACAATGCGCACAGGCAGAGTTGGAAATAGTGATGCCACAAATCCCATAGGGAGTAAAGTTCAATGATGAGATGGTTGGAGGAGTAAATGCCATCAAAAAATTATATCATGATGTCGCAGATGCCATCAAATTCCTGGATTTGGTGCAGCAAAATTATATGGATTGCAAAGGAGAGGGTCCATCATGTGTGCCATTGTTGGAACCTGCCCAGTGGATTTTAGGACTTTACAATATAGGGATCATGAACTTGTTATACATATCGCATTTTGGGTGCAGTAAACACATCAATGGATGTGTGAAACAACTCCTATCAAGGGTGCATGGAGGAATTTTATGGATGGATACGCCAATGCCTATCAATGTGGACTTAGGTGTAGCTATCACTGGGCTACCCACATATGGGGAGAAGCCAGATAAATACCTAGAAGATAAGACAAAGGCGAAGGCCATCTACGATGAGATTAAGGAAAAATATGGCACATAGAGAGGAAATAGGGGAATCAGGATCGGTGACATCAATGATCCTGGGAAAATATTTTCCACAAGGTTTCTAGGGTGCAAATTGATGCGCAAGTGTAGAAAGGAAGAAGTGGCAGCATGAGTTGTATCAATTGCAGTGCAATATGCAAAGGGGATCTAGTTGAGTTAGGCCCCTTACTTGCTCAATTCATTCCTAGAGGATTGTAAGGACACATAGGATTGGGGATCTGAGTTCCACTACTCATGGTTACTCATCATGATTGCATTGATAGGGTGGAAAGAAATGGTGTACAACAAGTACATAGAAAGGATAGGAAAGTGTGGCACAACCTGCTACACTTCTCTTAGGATCACAACAGACCCAAAGAAAAATAACGAAAACACTAACACTTTTGCGCGATACTTATCAGAGATCTAGGAGCTAATAGTCAAGACCTTGAGGATTTCACCAGAGACTGTCTAGGAGTTTGGACAAATAGCAAATTTTCAGGAAACACGCCATAGTATATGGTTGCAGGCAAAGAGGGACCCATCCAAGGAGTGGCTAAAACGAATTTCCTATGTGACGATGTAGGATATACAGATGGAGTTCCAGGAGTGGCCTAAGGAATGGAAAGTTCCTATAATCCCAAGGACAGTGCTAGGAGGACAAAACAGTCCCACCACAATAGACATGCACAAATTGAACGAGCAAAAAGAATAATTTTGCAAAGGGTCAAGTGGGGGGAAGAAGCCCAATATAAAAGAAGAGTAGGACATATAGGAAACCACATGGTGGTTCTACACAAAGTCCACCATGCACAGATCAAACATCGAGAGATACAATAGAACAAGTGCACGCGGGAGAAGAAAGGACAAGATGGGAAATACATATGGAGAAATAAATTGAGAAGGAGACAAGTATGGATACACCGATTCAAGAAACGTCTGAGCCATCAGATGCAGAAAGGAAGAGGACAAGGGAGAAAAAAAATGGCCCCAGGAAGAAGGCGAAGCCTCATAGAAAACCAGTGCAAACATCACTAACAACAGATGATGTGGAACTAATAGCCACAACAATCAAAGATCGACTATTTGAGGTGTGAAATAATGTTGAGAAGCATAGGGCTTCAATTCTAGAGAAATTACAGGAAGTGAAAAATGCATTGGAGCAGTTGAGGATCAGGGCAGAGCAACAACAAAAAGACAAACCATCACAAATTAAGGAAGGAGTGCCTGTTGGAGAAACAATGCAAATTACAGTGCAGGGGAGAAACAATTTTATCATAACCCCTAATATGATGTTCATCAATGAGGAGGAAACACATAGGCCATGAAGGAAATAAAGACATTGGACTTGGCATTTCCCATGATCCTGACGAAGGCACTCTATAAATTACAAATTAGTGTCCCGCAGGAAATTCAGTCCAGGGAAAGTCTAATGCGATGAAATTACAGATAGCGCGGGAGGAAAATATCACACTGAAGGAAGAAGTTATCCAAGAAGTGAATGTGAAGAATATAGTGAAAAATAAATTGGAAGAGATGGAGAAGCGTATTAGCACAGTATTCCAAACCATCCCAAGCAGTGCAAAGTCAAAGAGAGTATCTTCTAAAGAGAAGATGAGGAAAATAGTGCAAGCCTTGGAGCAATACAAGGATCAGATAAAGGAGTTGGAGGAGCATGAAGTACCCACTACTCCTCCAAAAGTTAGAGTGTAGTGAGATCAATACACAACAACATATGCAAAAAGCATAGCGTGGGAGATATAAATAATAGTAGAGTTATTAGAGAAGAGAACCCAATTGTGGACATGACTCTTAGAAGATGGGAGCTTACAAGACCTATAAGGAAGGGAAGATAGAGTGCATGCAGTAATGGTGGATTTAATATAGCGACAGAAGACAATGACATATCCTAAGAAAATCAATACTGTAGTAGAGATGAAGAGCCTATAGGCAGAGGAGAAAGCAGTACGGGCGCATACAATTGCAAGACAGACTCAATTGGAGCCCTTGCAGGAAAAGGAGGGGAAGTTAGTCATGGAGATCGACGCAGTGAAACTGCACATATAAGAGATAGGCTTGGAGGGAGGATAAATATTGAGGCCTCCAATCACCATGTAGGTGGTAAAATCCATGGCGGGGAAGAGAAACTAGGCTCAGGAGCAATGCCAACAAATAGCACAAATGTATGAAGCACCGACATAGGCAATAAAAGATGTAGGATTCCATGAGTGACTTAAAAGAATCATGATGTCAGTGCTGGGGAACTATTGGAACATGCCAATTTTGGGAAAGAATCAAGGAAGCACCGAAAAATAAGGAGAGTGTCGGAATTAGAAGAAAATCAACACTGGAAAAAGAGGGAAAAGAAGCATTGATAAATCAATTACAAAGTGTAAAAACTATTGCGGAACAGTTGGAAAGTGGACAAGCGCTAACTTGGAGAAATGGTTGGATCAAGGACCAACCAATATTAAGTCAAGGAGAAAGTGGACAAACCTAATCTTCTTAGGGTTAGGGTTTTTGTAAGGGATTTGTCCCAGTTTTGTATAAGTAAAATGTATTAGAACCATGAGAGGGTTGGTGTGTATTGTTGAGATTGTAGTACATCTTTTAGTTGAGTAAAAGGTCTTATTGAGAGACTTGTGTGATCTGTGGAGATCGAGTGTAATGAAGGAATAAATGTATAGTGTGCAGTACTATAGTTTGAAAGAATATGAATAAAGAACTGAAGTGACAAATATTTGTGGGCGTAGCCCAGGAGGGTGTAAACCATGATATATTTGTGTTATGTGTGAAGGTTTATAGCATTGATGGTTATATTTGATTAAATGAATTTATGATGAACATGTTAAATGATAAAGTAAATAATATTGTGCACTAAGGAAAGAACTACAAAATAGAACTAATTAAATGAATTTCTTGGCTAGTGTTTAGATCTGAGTCTTATGTTACAGTAGAAGAATATCTATCATGGAATACATGTTGCTATAATGGTTAATGAAGTATTTTTGGAATATTAGTGTTATTGGTCTAAACTAAGATCTAATGAGGGTTTGAGGGACAACATCAAGTAGATCTAATGCATCTGAGAATGAAACATATCCCATCCCATGGTTGCAGACATTTGAGTCTCACGACCACCTATTGAAGCCATCTTGGGTGAGACTGCACAATGCACTTTGTGCGTTGTGTTTCCTTCTGGTAGTCAGAAGGGCCAATGGTCAAAGGGTTGTTGGTAATCTTGTAGTTAGAACCTGGGTTAGCCCATAAGTAACGAACAATTATGTAGGATGGTTGTTCAGTAGTGGTTCAACAGTTGTAAGATTAAGGTTGATATAGAAGAGTCAAGTAGGTCAGATATTGAGGGTTAGATCACAGGATGGGGAGCTTGGTGTGATCTAGTCTGCCTCATAGAAGGTCTTAAACTTATTTGTGCTTGTAAGAAGGAAGATGTAAAGTGCACAATGCTATATTTTGTAGCAGACCTAATAAAATAGAAGAGAATCCAGATCTTTGTGGACATATCCTAGGAGAGGGTGAACCATGGTAAAACCTATTTTATATGTGTTGTTTATTGAATTTTTACTTTCTATCAATGATTGATCATGTTTACCTTCTGTTAATGGTTGATTTATAATTTAGTGGTTAAGTTAACTACGTTAGAATGCATTCATGGCCTAAGAGATGAACAAATCCTAGGAATATTAAATGGATACTATGATGAATGTATGAAGAAGGTAGAATACACTCCCATCTCCCCACTCATTCCTAAAATGAAAGCACTTGAGCATTGTAGTCACCCATAGAACTATCTCAAGTGAGACTGTGCAGTGCACTCTATGCACTGTGTTTCCTTCTAGTTTACCAGGAGGGTCGATAGTTTTAGATGGTTTTGTTGGAGAACTGTTCAGAGTTGAACTTGGGTCAACCCTGGAAGTAGAAGTGAGAGAAATATAAACCAACAAATGGTTTTGTTTCTGGCTAGAACTGCATGGGATTGATTGGATGAGATCCATGAAAGATTATCAGAGAATGAAAGTATTGAAGGGAATGTTCAGGCCATGGAAACCAATGAAGGAAAAGATTGGAAGATAGTTGAAAACAAAGGAACTTGATTTTATGCAGAAGGATAATAGAAACCCTAAGTTAACACCGAGAAAATATCTTGATAAATACATGTTTAGTGACCTGCTTGAGGTATTTTTTTGTGATTTCCTGCATGTGTTGTAGGAGTGGATATTGAGGCTAAAAGACAACCGCCCAAAAAATTGTATCAAACAGATGGAGTGGAATCCTTTAGATATCACGCAGTTACAACAAGTTAACAAAAACATTATGTTCGCAGTAGGTTTCTGGTTAGACAATATTGTTGCAGGGTTTATCATCAAATTTGCAGTAGATACTATGAAGTCTTACAATGCTACAGAGAAGGATTTTCTAAAAGGAGATAGATTTAGGTATATCAGATCGATGTATACTTCAATCAATATTTTATTGTATAACAACAGTGTGATGACCATGGAATCAGACAACTAAAATTTCCTGCATGCATGGGAGGAGGGGGGAAGCACTGACATGAGTTTGAGAAATGGAGGAAGAGATGGATAAGGAAAATAAGAAGGAGGCCATAGACCCAATCATGATGGAAGAAGACCAGATAAAGTACATAATGGTAACAACTGGAAAGATGCACATGGGAGCATCCTACCAATATAATATGAATAATAAGAAGAGAGCCATAGTTGATAGATAGTGTTGGCACAGGGGCATACCCAGGGTTCAATGCTACAACAACGTACCAACAAAACCCTAACTACTAGCCCTTTCAGAAACACTTGTGAAGCAGATGAAGTCTCACCCAAGGTAGAGGTAGGGGTGGTTGCAGGACTCAGGTGTCTTCAACCTTAGATGGGACACAGATCTATGATTAAACACTTAACAAAGCACTTAGCATCAATAGTTCACCTAGAATTAACCCTTATCTCACTCCGCAGATAACACAAAGCATTGCAGTATATACTTAGATCTAAGATGATTCAGCACTTAACAGCATACAACAGACAGGATCTGGTAGACCAAGCACTTAGCAACTTCATACACATCGAATATATCATCTATACACATCTAATAATCACAAAGCATAAGTAAAACTATCTAAACATGTCATAGCACTTAGCAAGAGAGGGAAAACATATTAACAGCACAAAGTATGACACATAGATTTACGTGGTTCACCCCCACCCTAGGGCTACATCCACCAACTCTTATTCTCTATTATTTCCAGCCAATCGATTACAAGCATAGAGCCCCAAAACCTACTTCATGTAGGATAGGAGATCTGCGCAGCTCGCTAGATCATCCTTCCCCAAGTAGCTCTAAGCATAAAACCTTCTGTTGGAGCCGACCTTGTTTTTTCACCTCGCGCAATTTTCGACGTCTGATACTTAAGATTTAGAGTTGTTTCTCTTTTCCTTCTGAAATCATGAGACTCCTAAATCTTGTCGTCTAAATGGCAATAATTTTCAACTTCCAAAAGAAAAGGTTCATTTTTTGCCAATATGTCTGCCTTTTTGTTTTATTTTGAAATATCGCAAGTCGGGTATCGCAAGTCGGACACTTTGGTTTTTGAATTCTCAAGTCCCGAGTCGCGAAACTGCGGACACATTTTTCAAATTTTTCACCCAAGGCAATTGACTATGGTAAAGTCTTTAACCATTGATTAGATATCATCGATTTTTCGCACATCGGCACTCGTTGAAACCAAGCTTTTTTTTTTACAGCCCTGACGATCGAGAACGCGATAAATTTTCTGAGAACCTTGGTCGAGAACTAAAGGTAACAAACTAACCTTGGTTGGTTTTGGCTCTCGACATATCGCGACTCGTCATTTTCCTTCATGGAGTTAAAGTGTCCAAAACCCCGATTCACGAAGTTGCGACATGATTATCGCAAGTTTAAATTAGGTGCCTAATCTAAGATTTTTCTCAAATTAATTGGGGCCTTAATTATCGCCGCATCGCAATATCGTGAGTTAAAGGGTTAAAATACAAAGAAGAAGTTCACGATGCAGTGAAAGGCGAGGAAGTTAATTAAGTCGTTAACATTTGTAATTTTAAATTAAACAAAATTTGTCCTGCATTTCGAGGTTGACAGACTTCACGAGGGATTTACTTGCTCTCCATAACCCGATTGCCTATCAAGACCGCCAAACATTGATGACATTAATAAATATTTAGGGTAAATCCACGAATACATAAAATCGGATTTACGCATTTAATTCGGTTTTATGTGCGATTTGACAGACTTGTTCGAAAGGTACAGATTTTCAAATATATACCAAGGTTTCATTCTGCTCTAAAAACACTTCCCTTAAGCGTATAGAGCTCACTTTTCTCTGAGGAAACTCATTCCCACATGTATACGCAGGTCTACTGCAGAAGAGAAAACAAGCAAGCTTCAGTTATGGTGCCAAGGAGAGCAGCGAAAGCAAACATCGAGGTTTCAACACAGGGTCCGGACAATGTCTCAGATACTTCGCCTCGGACGAGTGGCTCAGTAGCCACCTGGTCATCTATTTCAAATATTCTACAATCCGGGATGATTAACTGTTCAGATTCTGATGACGATAACCTTGATATTGTGAAAGACGACATGAACACTAAGTACAAGGCAATTGTTCAGTCAGGAATGCACCTGGTTGCAACCAGACCTCGGTTGCTCCCATACTACGATATGATCCGATGGGAATTGGATCATGTCGACCTATCCTCCAAAACTATCTTGAGTGACCGACAGGCCATGGTCGGGACTTTTAGGCCTAAACATATCCAGTCTATGTACAAGCTCCCAGCGACTTCTGAATATACATATGGCAAAGAATTCCTGGCGGAATTCAAAAAGAAAGTGTGAGGAATTTGACAGAACCTTTCCAGGCTTGATAAAGGATTGGGTGTCACGTTCCGTGACATTAAGAGTGAATAACGAAGGCGTGTATTCAATTTATTCGTTGGAGCCAAATTTTATGTATGTGGCAATGATGGCTTGTCGGCTTTTTGGATGGGAGGATACCGCACATTTTTACATCCAGTGGGTACCTCTCATCTATCGGGTAGCAGAAGGTTCCTCATTCAATTGGGAAAAAATGATTTCCGATAGTTTGTTCAACAGGATCACCGAGTACCGGGAGAAAAAGGTAGCCAGGAAACCAGCCGGATTCTACATGTCCACGTATATCATGGACGCAATATGCTCCCTGACGCCTTTTCCTTTAATGAAGTGGGCTTGGAGTCCAACCCATGAGAAGACTATTCATGAGTACCACGATAAGCTGTGGGAAAATAACGCGAACAAGTTTATTTATGATATTTTTAACTGGGTGATGGTGCCCCTGCATGTCACCATTTTTGGTCTTTTGCCACCCCGCATCTCAGATAGCATTGTCGAGAATCTGAGCCATATTGCAGACTAGTACGTAGAAGAAGAATTCTCTTATTTGAGAGTGTTCAGAGCTGTTGTTCCTCCTTCAGCACTACCGCTGTTCATTCCCGACAAGCTGGCCTGTCGCGAAATTGCTCGGCAGATAGTAATCGGCGGAGTAAGAAAAGAACTCAAGGTGTCTGCCAAGAAGGTATGGCCATCTTTCCCTATTCGGATAAATTCATATTCATTATTATATTTCGGACATGCTAAGGCTGAGGCTGCAGCCTTAGAAGACTTGAGCCTAGCCTACATTGAGTACAAAAAGCATGATCCGCAGAGAATCGTAAGCACCCATTTGGGCAATTGTGGATTAAAGAGGTTTGAACATGAATATTCGCCCTCGGATGATGTTTTTCGAGGGATGAGGTCCTATTCAGAGGTGCAATTTTGAATTGGGTCCCTAGCGCCTGCAGACAGAGCTTCTGTTTTAAAATTTCAGGGGCATCGGAAAATGTGCCTCCCCGTTGTACTGGGGGTTTTGGGACTTCCTAAGGATAAAGAAAAGGAAGCCGAAAGTTCTGAGGGGAAAACCTCTAACCCCGAAAAGCGTCAGGAAGGAGAGCAAGACAAGAAGCCTGAAAAGGAAAAAAGCCCCGAACAGGAGAAAAATCCAGACAAGGAGAAGAGCCCTGAACAGGAGAAAAATCCCAAAATAGAAAAGGAGAATACTGATCCTCCCAAGGAGAATAGTCCAGAGGTGGAAATAAAAGACACAGACCCACCAGAAATTCATAATCCGAAGACGGGAACAAAGACCTCTGATCCCCCGAAAGAGCAAGATCCACTCAGCACACCAGGGAAGGGTGCGAAGCAGATTGGGCAACCCATCGCCTCTGTCACGCCCTTACAGTCGACACAGGGAGGTGTTAGCAAAGGATGGATATTTGGTGAAGAGTTGAGACCTATAAAAGCAGAGGAACTCCCTCCTAACGAATTCTTCTTCGACAAAAAGAGGAAAGTTGTGGTAAAGCGAGAATTTTATCAAGAGGCATAGTCCACTGTTAAGAAATTCAAAGTGATGACCGATGGGAGAAATAAAAAGAAGGATGAGTTTGCCACTGAAATCGTAGGAACGCTGGGAGCGTACGCAACGACAAATCAATATTCAGTCGAAATGTTAAAAAGGCAGCTCAAAGCAACAAATTACCTGATCAAGACTCTTGAGGCCAGGGTGGCTTCGGTAGCAGAAAGCGCGAGGAGTCAAGTAAGCGGAGAAATCGAGTTGGCCCAATTGGCCAACAAGAAAGAAATTGAAGTCCTTAAGACCAAGCTGGAACAAGCGAATTCTACAATCCGAGATGGTCGGGTACAATCGGGCCAGCAGAGAGATATGATTACGCAGCTGCAGGCTCAGTTGGAGGTCACAAAAAGCAAGACAGTTGACATCGAGACCATTAAATCCCGAGCAACCGATATTCGGAGCAGGATCTCCTCTGCTAAAAAGAGCCTGCTAAACAAAGTTGGAGAGATTCGAGAAGACTACTTGTTAATTCAACAAATCTCCGAGAATATGACTAACAAAGAAAGGAATGCAGAGGCTGCTCGAGTCGCTTTCCAAGAGGCAGTGATAGCGACCAACAACAGGTTTTCAGGGCCTCTCGGGCTCACCATTGCCGAACAAACCAGACGTAATATCTTGTTAAAGAATTGGGAATAGGATATTACTTTAAGCAAGGAGCAGGCTCAAAAAGTGACAAATTTGTTAGAAGAGGCCATCAATAATATAAATGGTGAGAAGATAGGGATAGAGATTGGAGATGACACAGAGGCGCTGAGGAAGATAAATATAGACCAGATTTCTCTCGACATAAAAGAGGAGAATGAGATAAATTCAACATAAATCTCCAATATGGACAGGGTGGACCCAGCTCAAATCGACAAACATTTGATTCAACCCAGTGCACGGCTTGGCGCCCTTGAACTCGTTGATATACAAGTAGATGATAAGATTCCACAGTTGGCACGAGAGTGATATTTAACCGAAGCTCGTTGTCAGGCCGAGCCTTCACAGCTTGTCACCCAGTTCGTGGACAAGTGTATGAGGTACACTGAATCCATGCGAGGACGGGCACCTAGCACTTCTTAAAGATAGAATTGGTGAAATGGAGTTATTTCGCTCCCCCCAGCTGTCAATGCAAAACCTTCACAGCTTGTATTTCAGTTTTTTTTTTGGACAAATGTATCATATGTATTAAATCTAAGCAAAAACCAGCATCTGGCACTTTTTTGAAAACGGATTCGGACAGATGGAGTAATTTGGCTCTTCTGAACCGAGAGGCAAATTTTGTATAAATACATCACAAAAAGAAGAGATAAAGGGCTGGACTTTTTGGGACTAACTGTAAGAGATTTTTTGCATCAAAGGAGTTAATACAAGCAATTCAAAGATTCTCGATTCTGTCACGACTGTGTTGCAAGTTTGTTTTGTCATGTTCTTTGTTTCTTTTCATTTTGCTCTACATAATTGGCGTGTATCACTGTAATTTAGTACGACCACTACTATGGTGAAAAGTTTGCATCTTTTTCTGTAATTGTATTTTGACTTTCCTCTGCACCAGTTGTTAGCGGGTGTAAGACCAATTTACACTTACAGAAATTTATGTTTATTTACACTAGTTCAATTATGTTTATGTCATTTGATTCTTCTGTGTATACGTGAGTTTTCCACTGACAGGAAATTCGCGTCGTCTAAAGATTAATGTTTTCTCCCACCTCACGTTATTTTTATCGGAAACAACACAGTTACAAGAAAGGGCCTTCAATTTGCATTTTTATTTCGTTTTTATGCAAAAGTTTCTCTTTATTTTGTCCGAATTAAAACAGCAAATAAACTGTCTCTTTAAAAACCATTTCCATACTGGAACTGTTACTCAATGACTGTTCCCGCAGCGACTCAACCTAATATTCAACCCAGATTATCCAGTCAAATACATATCACTTTAAATATCTTAGACACAATCCTTAAAACTGCTAATACCCGAGATGAATTGGAACAATCATGGGCATCCATTGAACGTGACATAACTGCTCAAGAGCAGTTGGAAGCTAGACGACGAGAACGTAGAAATCTGCTCTAGTTTCTCTTACCAAAGGTTAGTAAAATCCTATATCAATCTTTTGTATGCTTTCGGATGCCTTGACACTGTACTTTAAGCCTTAGTACAGACTCAGGAACAACATATTTCTGGCGTTGTTGTCGGGGACGAAGTCACAAAATCTTTTCCCTGGGAGAACGACAAACTATTTCGTTGATAGTGTTACTCTTTGATAGTGAACCTAGAGTGCACACAGTTTTTAAGGATTTTCAAATATTTCACTTGGCGACTCCACTGAAACACAAACTGGTGTCTGGTAGAAGGCACACCAGACAGAACCCGGATGGCAGGCCTATTACACCTGTTAATGATCCTAAAAAAGTTTTAAAAGCGAAAGGCTCGTCTGAAGCAACTGCTTCAATTAATAAACCCAAAAACCCACTTGTAAAAATTAAATGCCCTTCAGAACCTCTTACTTCCCACAGCCCTCTGTCTGATACCAAAGATCTGGAAACAAACTTCTCAGAATTTAGGAGTGAGCCACATCAAAATTTCTCGTCTATAAACAAGGGAAAAGGTCCTTTGGAAAGATCGTTATCTTTTGACATACCATCCTTTCTTCATCAGAACTTCCCTTTTTCACCTGATTCAAAAGAGTGTGCTACCCCCCCATTTTTTAATCCTGAGTCGATGGCGGGCGTTGGAGGAGGAGGTGGAGGAAATCCAAATATCCCTCCTCCCGGAGTATTTGCAAAAGTAGCAGTGAGATACGCTCCCCTAGTTTTACCCGCTCACCTCCATGATTTACCTGACAACTACATCAAAAATCTTCCTAAGTTTACTGAGGAGGGAGATCTAACCGCAGCTGAACATATAAAATTATTTGACCAATTCGCAGACATATGCGGTATCGAACACGAGGATGTCTATTCAAGACTACTTTTCCAAACCTTCGAAGGACAGGTCCGAACTTGGTTTCGGAGTCTTCTTGCAGCTTCTATTCGAACATATAATGCCTTGGAAGACACTTTCCTCAGACAATGGGGAGAGAGAAAAGATCACTTATATTACCTTACTGAGTTTGGGTCCCTAAGGAAGAAGAGCTTAGAAACAGTAATGTAATTTATTCTGAGATTTAACAAACTGTATAATAAAATTCCAGCCGCTGTCAAACCTTCTCAACCCGCAGCCAAAGTAACCTTTGCAGGAGCTTTCGAACCTGATTTTGCCCTACTTTTGCGAGAAAGAAGAGGAGACACCCTGAATAGAATGCAAGACGATGTTGTCGAAATAGAATCTAATATGATGGCTTCAAGTAAATTGAAGGCTAAAGAAGAAATAACCAACCATGATAACAGACGCTATAGGGAACCAGCGGGTCCTTCCGGGTCAAATAGATACACTGATGACAGAGTGGATGATATGGCCCGAATAATTAAAGATTTGTATAACAAAATCTCTAGGATGGAGTTGGATCAGGCTAAAGCTGATTCTTCTAACAAAAGGGACTTCAGGAGAAACCCTAATCCCCTAAATCAACAGAGGAAAATAAAGAATGAAGATCAAAAAATACAAGCTCCACTGAAGAACGAAAATTTTATAGGAGCAAGTGACCTCCAAGATTTTGAAGATCTGGAAGATGAAGTTGCATGTTTCGGTGATGAGTGTTCGCATCCATTTCTGACTAGGGAAGACTATGATAAATCCTTAAATACTTCTCAACCGTCTAAAAAATAAGAAGAAGGTAATCATGCTGACCCCTGCATATCTCAACTAGAAACAGAAATGATAGCGGCCGATTTTCAACCCAGATACAATATGAGATCGAAAAATAAGCCCACCTCAACTAATCAACCTAACAAAATCCTGCCAAGGGATCAATTTCATGAAACTCCTTTGGAAGAAACATTGTTACCCAGCAATAAAATTAAGATAACAAAGACTCGAGAGTCTGAAGTAAAAAAATCTGAAACCCAAACAAAAGAAGCAGAGCCAATTGATAAAGTTACATCTGAAACTAAGGTCAAAGGCGACAAAATGATTAAGACAAACAAATCGGAAGAAAAAACCCCGGAAGTCTTAACCAAAGAAATGGACAAGGCCAATACGTCTTACAATTTCGAAAACGAATTAAATAAAATTAAGATACCAATTCCCTTGGTAGAATTAGCGAAAAACCCAACTTATCGCAAACAAATTGCCAAAGTGATGGGTTTTTATGAGCCCAAAATTCACTCTGATGTTATCAACCTAGAATATGACAGACCTAACATCACCTTTGGCCCCCATTTTGAGGGATCCAAGGACAACGTCGCTCCTTTCTATATCACCCTGAATATACATGACCAACTGCTACATAACTGCATGTTAGATTCTGGAGCTTCACATAATGTTATTCCTAAAATGATAATGGAGAGGCTGGGCCTCCAGATCACTAGACCCTATGGAGATATATACTCTTTCGATTCAAGAAAGGTTAAATGTATGGGAATGATAAAATATCTAGTTGTTACCCTGGCTCAGGTCCCAGTCAAGAGTGTCTTGATGGATGTGGTTATTGCAGATATTCCCCCCAAATATGGTATGTTGTTATCCATATCATGGGGAGCCAAGTTGGGAGGTTCTCTACAATTGGACATGTCATATGCCACAATTCTTGTATTCGGTGGTCAGTTTACCCGATTGTACAGAGAAACAAGATTGGCATATACTGTCAGTGATCCTCAGAATCCAAATAACTTTCCCATTTATGTTGCAGACCAAGATCTGGGAAATTGCATATTGTCTTTCGATGATGGTTTAAATGGATGCCAAAAAGAACTTGATATGAAGTAGGAAGAACTTAGCCCCTTGACTGAAGAACTATGCAAAAGTGGTCTCTGGAAGATGTACTTCGATGGCGCTTCATATTCTGAAGGAGCTGGTGCTGGCATACTTTTGATAGCACCTGAAGGTAAGTTTACCGTTCCTTTCTCATATCGCTTGCAGTGGGACATAGATTACACCAACAACATATGCGAGTATGAAGCATTAATCTTAGGTTTAGAGGTTGCAAAGAGGCTAAACATAAAAAAACTTGGAGGTTTACGGTGACGCTGAATTGATAGTAAAACAAGTAAACCGACAATACCTAGCCAAACATCCCAGATTGAGAACATACAGAAATTGCGCTTGGGATCTAATGGAAAAAAATTTCTCATCTATAAAAGTCCATTTTATTCCTCGCACAGAGAATCTGCATGCTAATGCATTGGCTAAGGCAGCCACAACCTTTTCCCCTCCCACAAATGTTAAACTGAAATATCATATTGAAATCAGATATAAGCCCTCTATACCAGACAATGTCTGACACTGGCAGGTCTTTGAAGATGACGAACAGATTCAAAAATTTCTTATAGCAATAGGCGAGTTCTCTGAGACCCATCCAGATCAGGAAAACCAAAACGACCCGAGGTGGGTCATGCAAGAAAATGAAGATCCTGAAACTTTCCGAGAAAAAATAGCCGATCACCGCATGTTGGTCCTCAAAAATAACCAAATCCCGAAAGGCTTAATTCCGTTAGAAAGACTCTTCGATCAGAACGACATACCTGTGAAATC
Source organism: Picea engelmannii (assembly GCA_009831015.1). Lineage (NCBI taxonomy): Eukaryota > Viridiplantae > Streptophyta > Pinopsida > Pinales > Pinaceae > Picea > Picea engelmannii. Next base: position 116,583 of record ML778747.1, read on the forward strand.
CACTTTGCAACCGCAACCAGAAGAAGTGGAATATTGTGACATAAGAACTAGAAAAGAAGCCAGAATTGTAAAGATATCCAAATTCCTCCCTCCTAAGGTAAAAGACCAGTATAGAGACTTACTCAAACAATATAAAGATGTTTTCGCCTGGTCCTATGATGAGCTTCGAACATATGATACTTCTATAATTGAGCACAAGATACCTTTGAAACCAGGAGTTAAACCTTTTAGACAGAAGCTCAGGCAGTTCAACCCCATTTTGTTGCCTATTATTGAGAAGGAAGTTAAGAAGCTTTTAGATGCGAAAATAATTGTACCTCTGAGATACTCAGACTGGGTGGCGAATTTGGTCCCTGTCAGAAAAAAGAACGGAGAAATTAGACTGTGTGTAGATTTCCAGAACTTGAATAGATCCTCTCTTAAAGATAATTATCCACTCCCTAAAATGGATCACGTCTTGGAAAGGGTGGTTGGAGCGAATCGAATGTCGATGATAGATGGGTTTTCTGGATATAACCAAATCGCCATGAACGAGCAAGATAGAGAAAAAACTGCCTTCACCACACCATGGGGTACATTCATGTACGATAAAATGCCTTTTGGTTTAATGAATGCAGGAGCTACCTTCCAGCACGCTATGGATATCGCTTTCATTGGGGAAAGAGATAAGTTTGTGGTAATCTACCTTGACGATTTGACGGTTTTTTCTAAAACCGATGAAGAACATTTGGTCCATTTAAAACAAACTTTTGAAAAATGCTGCAAATATGGTCTGTCTTTGAACCCAAAGAAGTCACATTTCGCTATGCAGGAAGGTAAGCTTCTAGGGAATATCGTATTCAAAGATGGGATCAAGATTGATCCTAAGAGGGTTGAAGCGATACAAACTATCAGGATTCCTAGAAATGTTAAAGAAATTCAAGCTTTCTTAGGAACAATAAATTTTTTGTGAAGGTTTATACCAAACTTCGTTGAGATTGTCAAATTGATCACAACAATGCTAAAGAAAGATAGCAGAGTAAATTGGACGACCGAGGCCAAAGCGTCGTTCGAGCGTATCAAAAAAGTCATCAGCGAGGCACCTGTGTTAACAAGCCCTGATTATTTGAGAGATTTTCTCATCTTCTCATTCGCTTCCGAACA
>ML778747.1:118130-174294 GCA_009831015.1 Picea engelmannii
TTCTTACTGGTCTGTCTGGTTGAGACAGAAACTCCATTGGTCATAGAGGAATTCCATGAAGGAATCTGTGGAGGACACCATGCATGGAGAGCCACGGCCTACAAGATCCTGAGGGCCGGATACTATTGGCCAAAACTATTTTCAGATGTTAATGCCAAAGTACGTGCCTGTCATTCGTGTCAAGTATTCGCTGGTAAGCAGAAACTCCCTACATTACCACTCGTTCCAGTCAAAACTGAAGCCCCATTTCAACAATGGGGATTAGACTTTATAGGGGAAATTAATCCCCATTCCAGTGCTCAACATAAGTGGATCTTAACGGCCACTGATTATTTTACAAAATGGGTGGAAGAAATTCCAACTAAAAGGGAAACAGACTCGGTGGTGATCGACTTCTTGGAAGATAACATATTATCAAAATTCAGATGTCCCTGAAAGATCGTCACTGACAACGCCCAGGCTTTCAAATCCATGGCTATGGTCGATTTCTGCCAAAAGTACAGTATCGTTCTCAGCCATTCCACTGCTTATTACCCTCAGGGAAATGGGCTGGCTGAATCGTCTAATAAGAGCCTGGTAAACGTAATCAAAAAAGTACTGAACGAAAACAAGAGGTCCTGGCATGTCCATTTAAAACACGCATTATGGGAAAACCGCATCAGCACTAAAAGGTCTATTGGCATTTCACCTTTTCAGATGGTATATGGGACCGAGGTGGTTCTGCCTATTAACTTAGCACTGCCAGTGATGAAATTATGGCAGGATCAAAACGAAGAGCACAATCATGTAACCAGAAGAATTAACCAACTGATTGTGGTTCAACAGCTCAGAGTGGAGGTTGATGAGAGAATGCAGAAATACCAGGATGATATGAAAGCATTGTTCGATCTCAAAGCAAAGGACAGAGAGTTTTTCCCAGGTGAATTGGTGTTAAGATGGGATGTGAGAAGGGAAGAAGCCGCGAAGCATGGCAAATTTGACTACCTTTGGTATGGGCCATTCGGGGTCTCGGCTCCAGAAGGAAAAAATTCCTTTCTCTTGGAAAATATTGATGGAGAAGTTCTCAGCGCCCCCGTCAATGGACGATATCTAAAGCATTACATGACTTGACAGTCGTCGAATGAAAAAGGAAATAAAATAAAATGAAAAATAATAAATTGTATATATATATATATAATTGTAAATAATGAAATTTTATTATGAATTTTTGTACATATTTATGTTTTTTCTCAAGCATTTACTTTTAATTTTTGGTTTTCCTTCATAGACTCTCGACACATTTTAAACCAATTCATATTCATTTTTTCAGGATTCCAGCTATAGGCGAAACTAGCTCAAGACATAAGGTGTAGATCAGTGTTGGAGCTAAGACAACATAAAACAGGTGATACATATGAAAATTCATAATCCCCAAAGAAATTGAAAAAAGAAAACAGAGGTGAGTTTTCTAAATACTCAGATCATGAAAGGCTGTTTTTATGCAATATAAAATGACATTTTTTCAAATTGCAATATAAAGGGTTAGGTAACAGGTTTATTTTTGGCTTTGATCTTTAAACTAAAATTTGAACGAATATGTTAAATTCAAAAACAATCACTCATAATTTTTGTTCCCAAATGCACTCGAAGACTAGTCCAGAAACTGTTATGGCCTTCTTCATATTAAGCCATTTGATTGCTGCCTTGTTTTCTGTTTATTTTTGGACCTAGCTTTTAGTAACTCACTATTTTCCCAAACCTTGGAGAAGGGGTAAATATTTTGTGATTAAAACCTCAGGGATTCCGAAGCAGATCTTAATAAGAAAGCTGGTCTTCGCAACTACTTGATCCTCTGCTAAGCAAAGGAACGTTTATAACGATCCTAACTTTCCTAGGATTTTCAATAGTGTCCGAAAAATCAAAGCTTGCTTGAATAGGATGTTCCTTAAAATTTTATTTATTCTCCCCTGTCTCCCTAAGAACTAAAGGTCTTGTGAGGGTCAAAGGAAGGTTGATACCGAGTAATCAAAATAAGTTGACAGACCTCTGATAAAAAATATTACATAGATCTCAGCCCTGATGTAAACTGATTGCTCCCATCTTCGTGTTTGAGAAATTAATAAATACTGAGATAGGTGGTGAAAGGAAATTCAGAAATGATTGCCCCCACCTAGTCCATTAAGACGATGAAAGGAAATTCAGAAATGATTGCCCTCGTCTTAAGCGTTTAAACGCATGAATATTTTCCGAAGTGGTGAAAAGAAATTCAGTAAAAAGGGGTCAGACAACTTCACTGGGGTACTGAACAGGCTCGCTGGCAGTGAAGCAATGTCTGAGAGATCTGTAAGGCTGTTATACATAGATATCAAAATTAAATCTGGTAATCAACACTTTCTGAAAACCTGATCATTTCCCCAAGTTCCGATGGGACTTCCCTGTTTTTAGATTATATAATTCTTTTGATGCAAACTGAGAATCACAAGACATGTTGAATATCCTTGGACCGTTACAACTGTCTTGAAACATTCCCCAAACTTAGTAGTGAAAAAGGGAAAATTGCAGAGGTGACTTCAGCTGTGTTTGAAAAGAGTATCTGAATTCGAAAAATTTCTGGGTTATCTAACGAAATTTTTCTCCCCCTTTCTATCTTTTTCCTTGGTTTTTTCTCTCGATCTTAGCCTATGACTCCATTTACCCAATTTTGGCACCTGTTCTACTGTTCTTCCCACCTCACAGGGAAGCGAGATCCCTAGTTGGAGCCTATGTTGGAGCCGCCCTTGTTTTTTCACCTCGCGCAATTTTCGACGTCTGATACTTAAGATTTAGAGTTGTTTCTCTTTTCCTTCCGAAATCATGAGACTCCTAAATCTTGTCGTCTAAATGGAAATACTATTCAACTTCCAAAAGAAAAGGTTCATTTTTTTCCAATATGTCTGCCTTTTTGTTTTATTTTGAAATATCGCAAGTCGGGTATCGCAAGTCGGACACTTTGGTTTTTGAATTCTCAAGTCCCGAGTCGCGAAACTGTGGACTCATTTTTCAAATTTTTCACCCAAGGCAATTGACTATGGTAAAGTCTTTAACCATTGATTAGATATCATCGGTTTTTCGCACCTCAGCACTCGTTGAACCCAAGCTTTTGTTTTTACAGCCCCGACGGTCGAGAACGCGATAACTTTTCTGAGAACCTTGGTCGAGAACTAAAGGTAACAAACTAACCTTGGTTGGTTTTGGCTCTCGGCATATCGTGACTCGGCATTTTCCTCCATGGAGTTAAAGTGTCCAAAACCCCGATTCACGAAGTTGCGACATGATTATCGCAAGTTTAAATTAGGCGCCTAATCTAAGATTTTTCTCAAATTAATTGGGGCCTTAATTATCACCGCATCGCAATATCGCGAGTTAAAGGGTTAAAATACGAAGAATAAGTTCACGATGCGGCGAAAGGCGAGGAAGTTAATTAAGTCGTTAACATTTGTAATTTTAAATTAAACAAAATTTGTCCCGCATTTCGAGGTTGACACACTTCACAAGGGATTTACTTTCTCTCCATAACCCGATTGCCTATCAAGACCGCCAAACCTTGATGACATTAATAAAGATTTAGGGTAAATCCATGAATACATAAAATCGGATTTACGCATTTAATTTGGTTTTATGTGCGATTTGACAGACTTGTTCGAAAGGTACAGATTTTCAAATATATACCAAGGTTTCATTCTGCTCTAAAAACACTTCCCTTAAGCGTATAGAACTCACTTTTCTCGAGGAAACTCATTCCCGCATGTATACGCAGGTCTACTGCAGAAGAGAAAACAGGCAAGATTCAGCTATGGCGCCAAGGAGAGCAGCGAAAGCAAACGTCAAGGTTACAGCACAGGGTCCGGACAATGTCTCAGATACTTCGCCTCGGACGAGTGGCTCAGTATCCACCTGGTCGTCTATTTCAAATATTCTACAATACGGGCTGATTAACTGTTCAGATTCTGATGACGATAACCTTGATATTGTGAAAGACGACATGAACACTAAGTACAAGGCAATTGTTCAGTCGGGAATGCACCTGGTTGCAACCAGACCTCGGTTGCTCCCATACTACGATATGATCCGATGGGCATTGGATCACGTCGACCTATCCTCCAGAACTATCTTGAGTGACCGACAGGCCATGGTCGGGACTTTTAGGCCTGAACATATCCAGTCTATGTACAAGCTCCCAGCGACTTCTGAATATACATATGGCAAAGAATTCCTTGCGGAATTCAAAAAGAAAGAGTGCGAGGAATTTGACAGAACCTTGCCAGGCTTGATAAAGGACTGGGTGTCACGTTCCGCGACATTCAGAGTGAATAACGAAGGCGTGTATTCAATTTCTTCGTTGGAGCCAAATTTTATGTATGTGGCAATGATGGCTTGTCGGCTTTTTGGATGGGAGGATACCGCACATTTTTACATCCAGTGGGTACCTCTCATCTATCGGGTAGCAGAAGGTTCCTCATTCAAATGGGCAAAAATTCTCTCTGATAGTTTGTTCAACAGGATCACCGAGTACCGGGAGAAAAAGACAGCGGAGAAACCAGTCGGATTCTACATGTCCGCGTATATCATGGATGCAATATGCTCCCTGATGCCTTTTCCTTTAATGAAGTGGGCTTGGAGTCCGACCCATGAGAAGATTGTTCATGAGTACCATGATAAGCTGTGGGAAAATAACGCGAACAAGTTTATTTATGAGATTTTTAACTGGGTGATGGTGCCCCTGCACGTCACCATTTTTGGTCTTTTTCCACCCCGCATCTCGGATAGCATTGCCGAGAATCTGAGCCATATTGTAGACTGGTACGTAGAAGAAGAATTTTCTTATTTGAGAGTGTTCGGAGCTGTTGTTCCTCCTTCGGCACTACCATTGTTCATTCCCGACAAGCTGGCCTGTCGCGAAATTGCTCGGCAGACAGTAATCGGCGGAGTAAGCAAAGAACTCAAGGCGTCAGCCAAGAAGGTATGGCCATCTTTCCCTATTCGGATAAATTCATATTCATTATTAGATTTCGGACATGCTAAGGCTGAGGCTGCAGCCTTAGAAGACTTGAGCCTAGCCTACATTGAGTACAAAAAGCATGATCCGCAGAGAATCGTAAGCACCCATTTGGGCAATTGTGGATTAAAGAGGTTTGAACATGAATATTCACCCTTGGATGATGTTTTCTGAGGGACGAGGTCCTATTCAGAGGTGCAATTTCGAATCGGGTCCCTAGTGCCCAAAGACAGAGCTTCTGTTTTAAAATTTCAGGGGCATCGGAAAAGGTGCCTCCTCGTTGTACTGGGGGGTTTGGGACTTCCTAAGGATAAATAAAAGGAAGCCAAAAGTTATGAGGGGAAAACCTCTAACCTTGAAAAGCGTCAGGAAGGAGAGAAAGAGAAGAAGCCCGAAAAGGAAAAAAGCCCCAAACAGGAGAAAAATCCAGACAAGGAGAAGAGCCCTGAACAGGAGAAAAATCTCGAAACAGAAAAGGAGAATACTGATCCTCCCAAGGAGAATAGTCCGGAGGTGGAAATAAAAGACACAGACCCACCAGAAATTCATAATCCGGAGACAGGAACAAAGACCTCTGATCCCCCGAAAGAGAAAGATCCACTCAGCACACCAGGGAAGGGTGCGAAGCAGATTGGGCAACCTATCACCTCTGTCACGCCCTTGCAGTCGGCACAGGGAGGCGTTAGCGAAGGATGGATATTTGGTGAAGAGCTGAGACCTATAAAAGCAGAGGAACTCCCTCCTAACGAATTCTTCTTCGACAAAAAGAGGAAAGTTGTGGTAAAGCGAGAATTTTATCAAGAGGGAGAGTCCACTATTAAGAAATTCAAAGTGATGACCGATGGGAGAAATAAAAAGAAGGATGAGTTTGCCACTGAAATCGCAGGAACGCTGGGAGCGTACACAACGGCAAATCAATATTCAGTCGAAATGTTAAAAAGGCAGCTCAAAGAAAAAAATCGCCTGATCAAGACTCTTGAGGCCGGGGTGGCTTCGGCAGCAGAAATCACGAGGAGTCAAGTAAGCATAGAAATCAAGTTGGCCCAATTGGCCAACAAGAAAGAAATTGAAGTCCTTAAGACCAAGCTGGAACAAGCGAATTCTACAATCCGAGATGGTCGGGTACAATCGGGCCAGCAGAGAGATATGATTACGCAGCTACAGGCTCAGTTGGAGGTCACAAAAAGCAAGACAGTTGACATCGAGACCATTAAATCCCGAGCAACCGATATTCGGAGCAGGATCTCCTCTGCTAAAAAGAGCCTGCTAAACAAATTTGGAGAGATTCGAGAAGACTGCTTGTTAATTCAGCAAATCTCCGAGAATCTTACTAACAAAGAAAGGAACGCAGAGGCTGCTCGAGTCGCTTTCCAAGAGGCAATGATAGCGACCAACAACAGGTTTTCAGGGCCTCCCGGGCTCACCATTGCTGAACAAACCAGAGGTAATATCTTGTTAAAGAATTGGGAACAGGATATTACTTTAAGCAAGGAGCAGGCTCAAAAAGTGACAAATTTTTTAGAAGAGGCCATCAATAATATAAATAGTGAGCAGATAAGGATAGAGATTGGAGATGACACAGAGGCACTGACGCAGATAAATATAGACTGGATTTCTCTCGACATAAAAGAGAAGAATGAGAGAAATTCAGCAAAAATCTCCAAGATGGACAGGGTGGACCCAGCTCAAATCGACAAACATTTGATTCAACCCAATGCACGGCTTGGCGCCCTTGAACTTGTTGATATACAAGTAGATGATAAGCTTCCACAGTTGGCACGAGAGTGTTATTTATCCGAAGCTCGTTGTTAGGCCGAGCCTTCACAGCTTGTCACCCAGTTCGTGGACAAGTGTATGAGGTACACTGAATCCATGCGAGGATGGGCACCTAGCACTTCTTAAAGATAGAATTGGTGAAATGGATTTATTTCGCTCCCCCCAGCTGTCAATGAAAAACCTTCACAGCTTGTATTTCATTTTTTTTTTTGGACAAATGTATCATATGTATTAAATCTAAGCAAAAACCAGCATCTGGCACTTTTTTGAAAACAGATTCGGACAGATGGAGTAATTTGGCTCTTTTGAACCGAGAGGCAAATTTTGTATAAATACATCACAAAAAGAAGAGATAAAGCGCTGGACTTTTTGGGACTAACTGTAAGAGAGTTTTTGCATCAAAGGAGTTAATACAAGCAATTCAAAGATTCCCGATTCTGTCACGACTGTGTTGCAAGTTTGTTTTGTCATGTTCTTTGTTTCTTTTCATTTTGCTCTACATAATTGACGTGTATCACTGTAATTTAGTACGACCACTACTATGGTGAAAGGTTTGCATCTTTTTCTGTAATTGTCTTTTGACTTTCCTCTGCACCAGATGTTAGCGGGTGTAAGACCAATTTACACTTACAGAATTTTATGTTTATTTACACTAGTTCAATTATGTTTATGTCATTTGCTTCTTCTGTGTATACATGAGTTTTCCACTGATAGGAACTTCGCTTCGTCTACAGCTTAATGTTTTCTCCCATCTCACGTTATTTTTATCGGAAACAACACAGTTACAGGAAAGGGCCTTCAATTTGCATTTTTATTTCGTTTTTATGCAAAAGTTTCTCTTTATTTTGTCCGAATTAAAACAGCAAATAAACTGTCTCTTTAAAAACCATTTCCATACTGGAACTGTTACTCAATGACTATTCCCGCAGCGACTCAACCTAATATTCAACCCGGATTATCCATTCAAATACATATCGCTTTAAATCTCTTAGAAAAAATCCTTAAAACTGCTAATACCCGGGACGAATTGGAACAATCATGGGCAGCCATTGAACGTGACATAACTGCTCAAGAGCAGTTGGAAGCTAGACGACGAGAACGTAGAAATCTGCTCTAGTTTCTCTTACCAAAGGTTAGTAAAATCCTGTATCAATATTTTGTATGCTTTTGGATGCCTTGAAACTGTACTTTAAGCCTTAGTATAGACTCAGGAACAACACCTTCTTACAATATGTGCACTCAACACTTACACTACTTGCACTCAACTCTGCAATTATATCACACAGATCAGCTCTTAGGACTAAGCCACTTCTCAAGTGTCCTCCAAAAAGGGGTCTCTTCTTTCATAGCCTAGACTTCTACTTATACATTACAAAGAGGGGCCTAAACATGGGTAAACCCATGGGCCGACATCCCGGTCCCGTTACATTATCCCCAAAAACCCAAAAAGGACCCAAAAAGGGGGTCTAGCTTCCACGATCTTTGCTTCGCCTTGTGCTCCATATTTGATAGGTTGTAGAAGTCCCAAAAATGGTCAAATATGACCAAGTGTTCCTCAAAACTTGTTCAAGGGCCAATAGGCCCCCAAAACTCACCTGTGACTCATCCTGTTCCACTCAGGTCTGGGTAACTTTGCCTCAAAGTTCTTGAGCTTGGCTCGAGCTGCTTTGACTTGTCTCTGTGCTACTGCTTCTTGCTCAGCGAATTCCTTAATAAACGCTTCGCTGATAGGCCCTTCCACTTGTTGCTCGACTATAACAACTACTTGTTCTAGTATTGTTCCTTAGCCTTCAATTTCTTCAAACAGTAGATAGGTCGCCTCCTGGCTCGACTGGAGTTTCTGGGTGACTTCCATCACTTTGTTCTATGTGGTAAGAACAAGTTGTTGGGTGGTGCATTGTTCTTGGGATCTCTTCATCCTCTCGATGGGTGACAGGAGCTTGAGTCGTGCCTGTACTGTATCTTCGTGCTGCTTTGCTTCCTGGAGTTGGGACTCCAATTTCTTCAACTCTGGGTCTTCAGATAGTTGTTCATATATCTGCGCGCTTATGCTACTTAATTGTTTTCATTCTGCAGCAAGTGTTTTAATCCTCTCAACTACGCTCTAAGCATTCGATTCTCACTGGTCGCACACTTCTTCCAGGGTACTTGGTATAGTTTGAAGCTCTAATTCCATGACCCTTTGCTAAAGCTGCAAAATAACTTCAGCAAGCTTCATCACTTGACGTTCGAAGGGTTCTTCTCTCTTTTTTTCTAAGCCAGTGATGGAGTGGAATGCTCAGTTAATTGCTTCTTCCATCCTGATCTTCTTCGCAAGTAGTTACTCTTTCTCCTTTTGGATATTCTCTCTATCTTCTTCAAATTTTGCTTGGAGAGAATCCTTCTCTTGTTGCGTAGCTGGACGTTGTTCTATGAGTTCCTCTTGTACTTTATTTAAGGCCTGAGTAACCTGCACTTTTTCTTCCTGTGTCTGTCGAAGGCGTACTTAGACTATGTCAGCAATCTTATGGAGTTGAAGTGATTATTCTCCCACTTTTGTTGTTCCTTCTAGTAGAGGTGTAGTAGAGATTGTGCGGCTAGACTAGAGTACCTGCTACACTTCTTGGAGCCCAATTTCAATCCTGTTATATATCTTCTCCTGGTTCACTTCCTGCTTTTCTATTATCACTTATATAGCTTCATTCATAGTTGCGAGGAGGAAACCGAAGTCATCCGGAGTGAGCGTGGTCTACATCTTAGTTATGGTTTATTTGGATTTCTTCTGGGAGGGAGACTTCGGAGGTGACCCTTTTCTCTTCTTTATAACTTCGACTTCATCTTTCGGTCTTTTTTAGACTTCCTCTAGATCTTTGCCATTACCTCCTTGATCTGGTGTGGCGGAAGCTATCCTTACAGATCTGTTATCTACATCCTAAACCTCTTCAGGCTTCTTCATCTTCTTTGTCCTACTGGGCCCAGGTGTGTCCTGTGTAGCTTATGGGATATTGAAGTCTAAAATGTCCACTGGATCTGCTGCAACAAGGAGGTCTGTCAACCATTCCTTGGTGATCTCTTCTAGGTCTTCTTCTGTCATCTTATAATAGGACTTAAATTGTTCCTAGTGCTCATCAACGCGTGGAGTTAGGTATATAAAGTGGCAGTCCATGCTAAACTTTATTAGAGATCGGAACCTTTCTAAATTGTTTGGGGTTATGTGAGATTCACCCCCTATGGCTGCTTTCAATTGGTTATAATATGTGTGGAAAATGACATTCGATTTCCATTTCTTGTTCATGTCGGTTGAGTACCAAAATGTACTAAACTTCATGGCTAGTGGCTCAAAGGGGTCGAGGTCTAGGAAGGTGGTGCCTTCCAATAGCTCCCATGCAACAAAAGAAATCAGTATTAGAAGCCAGCTAAAATGGAATTCATGCCCCTGATCCTGGGCTTCTCTATAATCAATATCTAGCTAGTTTACCAAGTACTTCACCCAGTTCATTTGTAGTCCCTCTACGCATTTTCCTGCAAGGTCAACTAAGAATCCTGATACTTGTGTAGGTCAATTCTTATGTACCAGCTTTCCTGTGATCAGTTGACATGCTAGGCACATTGTGCCACTTTCGATAGAGGATACCTTGTAGCCTCACGTTCCCTTCTTGACATTTCCATAAGCTTCTTTGATCTTCTGTGAAAGAGTGTGGACCACGGTCCTTCGAGGGAAGTAATCCTGGGGATTAGGGCCCTGCATGTTAAGCCCGGTGATCCTATCGATCAGCATTAGATCAACATTTATGCGACGGTTTAACCACAGGTATCCTCCGTGGTAACTTGCTAGCAACAATTTTACACAAGCATTCACCTCCTGGTATCTGCCAAAGTGTGGTATTTTCGTAACATTGAGCAAATTCAATTGCACGAGGTTCATCATCCATTGTTGAGGGACGATCTTTGAATTATTTCCCTTAGTTCTTGTCAAGTACTTATACGGAGCGAGCATGTTGTAAACCTTATCGTCCCCTAGGTTGAAGTTGCAAAACTTCAATGCTGTAACCTTGTCTTGATCTGCACGATAGGTGCATACTCCTTTCGGTAGATATGCAGTGACTAGGGTGTATTAAAAGTCTCTAGGGACACTATCCCTGTTAATCGCACCGCTCAGAGGGGGTATGTAAGCTGGTAGGATGGATGGCATTAACTTTGCATTGGCTATGTCGTATTTATGCTTAGTTCTCTTTTCTGCACTGGCTCAAGATGTTCCTTCTCGAGCAGTCAATGGGGAGGCTCGCACTCCCCTCATCGATGATGCTTGGACACCAATGGAGATTCCTCTTTCCTACATGGCTCTCTCAGTCATTAACTCGATAAGGACCTTCGTGTTGGATTCCTCAACTGTGGTGATGTCGTCAAACATACGCACTCAAAAAATATAATCAGGGCACGATGATCTCAGATACTGCACTAGGATGAACAATCTACTTACAATGATCACTGTATACAATCACTAGTTCTGTGGGCTTCAAATTTTCAGTTGGCAAAAGTGTTCTTTGGGCATGGTGCGATGAGATAAATAGGAAATTCATAAACGGTCTGCTTGCAACGGGTATGAATCTTCCATTATCGTAGATCTGTCTGTTATGGTGAGGTCCAACCATCTGGCGGTGATCCTTTAATGATTTTCTACCCGTTCGGGGTGAAATTCGAACAGGTATATCGGTCCAACGGCTAGATTGCTTCGCCACAACGAAGTGCCATATGTCATTGTTCTGATATCTTGGCGAAGTTCACAGGCTCAATTCCTGTGATTTTTCCTTCTGTAGTGTTCCACCTAGGATCTCTTGTAACTTTTCAATCTTCGCGTTTTTCTTACTTAATTTTCTAGCCTTATTCCCGGTAGTCTTCAACTCAGACTGTTTTTTCACGTTTTGATCCCTATCTTCTCTCGACATAGTCACTTCACACTGTTGATATTCTTTCTTTAGATCTGAGGGTAATACTCCTTCAACATATGGATTAGGTATTTCGGTCTTCTTTGGTTCCTCTAATGCTCTTATAGCTTCGACGTCCAAGTCCCTAGTTTCCAATATCTTAGATATGTTCTCTTGTTCTTCCATCAAGTAGGCGATCCTTCTAGTCATAAATTCCATGAGTTCTTGCTTCTTCTGTTCTAGGGATTCCTTTTCTTCTTTTCTTCAGATCTGGTCTTTTTCAATCCAGATCTTTCCTAACAAAGATGAAAATGGGGTACGGTCCTTAATAAATTTAATAACTTTGAATTCTTCCTCTGTCAAAGCTCCATGGGTACTCATATTTATCTGGGTAATCCTGCCACATAGGGTTACCATTTTTCCTTTAAACAACCTTATTTTTCCTAGTGAAGGAACCATAGCAGGCCTTCCTAGGGTTTCCCAAGTGCTTTATGTCATAATGTTCATCTATGTTTCCTCATCTAGAGCACAGTCAATGTCGAAGTCTCCTATTCTTACTTCGATTTTCTCATTTTCTTTGAAGATCTCTGACAAACTGGCATCTTTATGTTCATTCAGGGTTTCTTTCATTTTCAGTAACATAATATCTAATTCTTTCTGGGGTTCTTCTATAATAGTAGTCTCTTGATATCCTTAAGGGTTTTCTTGATCCATATTCAGCTTTTCAAGTCTAGCAATCATTCTAGGGAAATACAGTACTTCATGGTCCATAGCCTTACAACAGAGGCAACTAGGTTTTCTCCCAGGGAATTCCTTAGCAATATGTCCTGGTCTTCTGCAACTGTAACAAAGAGTTAATCATCTCTTTCTCTTCAATGATCCCCAACTTTTCCTGTACTGCGCGCTAGGATCATAATGGCTAGCCTACAAAAATTTATTTCTAGGATCCTGCATCCACTCGTTAATCCAAACATTCTTTCTATGCATAGGTATAACATATCTTTCATTATTCTTATCATATCTATTCATATCAAACGTTCTTTCATCTAACAATGACCTAGTTTTCAAGCTAGGACAAAATCTATATATCATACCTAAATTCATGCTTCAGAAACAAAAATTTCCACTTATTGAGCACAAAGCTTCCAGATCTAAAACCTTTCACTATTCTTACCTTTATTAGAGAAAAAAGCTTACAGATATTACCTCTTTTCTTCAGATCTGATTTCTTTTCTTCAGCACAAAGCTTCGTAGGTCGAGTAGAGTATTGTGCATCAGAGCGACATATCTATGCACGGAGTTTCCACAAGTTCAGGATGAATATTTGCACAAAGATTCTTCTTCTTAGTTCCCAACAATCACAGTTTCAGGTCCCAACAATGAAACTGTTTGTTGGCACAAGGGCATACCCAGGTTTCAATGCTACAACAGTGCACCAACAAAACCCTAACTACCGGCCCTTTTGGAAACACCTACGAAGTAGATGAAGTCTCACCCGAAGTAGAGGTAGGGGTGGTTGTAGGACTCGAGTGTTTGCAACCTTAGCTAGGACACAGATCTGTGATTACACACTTAACAAAGAACTTAGCATCAATAGTTCACCTAGAATTAAGCCTTATCTCACTTTGTAGATAACACAGTTCATTGCATTATATACTTAGATCTAAGATGATTCAACACTTAATAGCATACAACAAACGGGATCTGGTAGACCAAGCACTTAGCAACTTCATACACATCAAATCTATCATCTATACACATCTAATAAGCACAAAGCATAAGTAAATCTATCTAAACATGTCATATGACTTAGCAAGAAAGGGAAAACATATTAATAGCACAAATTATGACACACAGATTTATGTGGTTCACCCCCACCCTGGGGCTATGTCCACCAACTCTTCTTCTCTATTACTGCTTACCAATCGGTTACAAGCACAGAGCCTCAAAACCTACTCTGTGCAGGACAGGATATTTGTGCAACTTTCTAGATGCTCCTTCCCCGAGTAGCTCTAAGCATAAAACCTTCTTACAATCCGTGTACTCAGGAATTACACTACTTGCACTCAGCTCTGCAAGTATATCACACAGAATAGCTCTTAGCACTAAGCCACTTCTCAAGTGTCCTCCAGAAAGGGGTATCTTCTTACATAGCCTAGACTTATGCTTATACATTACAAAAAGGGGCCTAAACATGGGTAAACCCATCGGCCAACATCCCAGTCCCGTTACATTATCCCCAAAAACCCAAAAAGGGGGTCTAGCTTCCACGATCTCTACTTCGCCTTGCGCTCCATCTTTGACAGGCTATCGAAGTCCCAAAAATGGTCAAATATGACCAAGTGTTCCTCAAAACTTGGTCAAGGGCCAATAGAGAGGGCTTGGAAAGTGATGAGGAAGAGGTAGAGGATCTTGGAGCTATGGAGAAGATTGAGGAAATCTTGCATGCAACATATGAAAGGAAAAAAGGAGGTCCAAGGGCAGGAACAAAAGGCATAACTCCGATCCATATATATTAACGCCAATGTGGAACCTATAACCCCATGTGTGACTAGTACACCAAAAAGAACACCAGCATCTAGACAACTGAATTTTAGTGGCAGAAGAATGGCAGGACAAGGATCTAGTCAAGGAGCATCAACTGGAGGATCCATTTCGGGAAGTATTAGTCAAATATTTACACCGCGTGGAGGTAGTAGTTCAACATAGTTTAAAATGGAAAGATATGATCCCACAATCAGGTTACCAAAATTTTGAGGAGAGGCATTAGAGGACCCTGAAAAGCATTTATTCATCTGCGAGAATATATGGGAAGCAAATCATATCATAGATGAGGATACAAAACTTGCGCATTTATCTATCACGCTAAGATACCACGCAATGGACTAGTATATGAGCCTATATGTAAACAATCCACCAGGAGAAACAAAGACTATTGCAGATGTAAAAGGACTATTGATAAATGAATTTCAGAAGCCTAGCTCAAAAGATAAGTATATGAATGAAATAATTGAAATCAGGAAAAAAATGAGTCTATTTGGGAGATCGATAAGAGGTTAAAATGCTTGAAAGGTAAGATGAAGTATGCAATTAATGACATACAACATAGGCACTTATTTGTGAACTTGTTTTTACCACATTTGAAATACCCATTAAGACAACAGAAATTCCAAACTCAGGCAGAGGCTCTGCATGCAACCTTACAAGTGGAATAAAATGAGTATCAGAAGACAAATTCAGAAATAGAGGAGTTGAAGGAGGATCTGAAGAACTTAACATTTCAACTCAACCAGAATAAGGGCAAAGATAAAAGAGAAGGTGTTTGGTGTACCACATGCAGGATAGAAGAACACCATAAGAATGAATGTCCAACTTTCGCGCAGTACATGGAAACAGGAGTACCAAACCCTTTGCCATCAAGAGGAAAACAGTGCGAGATTTGTAAAATGCATGGGAATGATCCATATCATTCTCCAATGATGCATAATCAGACAGTACCCAAGAGTTCATATTGCAATTTTTTCAAGTCAGTGGGTCATGATGATAAAGATTATAGGACGATGGAGCTGATGAGAGAAAGAACTTTAGATACTTATAGGGTGCAAGCAGAAATGATGACAGGGAAATATGCACCTCATTTCAACCAGGTACCACCTCCATATAACAATCTGTAGTAACAGTATAAAACTATGCATCTACAATACAACAATGTGCAACCACAATATAACCTCATGCAGTATAACCAGGTACCTCAGTACAATGCACCACGAGGAGATCAAGGTGGATGCATAGGTGGAGGAAAAGGTATAGGAGGATTTGGATGAGGCAGAGGTATAGTAGTGTTACACACCTTCCAACAACCAAGAAATTATGGAAGGGAATGTACACTTCCACCAGTGACATGCATGTACTATCGTGCAACATACCATGACACAAAAGATTGTCCGACACTCTTGGGAAAGAGCCAAGAAAAAAGGAACCAGAACAACTAGAATGTATAGTGGATTTTTGTAGAAGCCAGGGATGATCGAAGAAACATCAATATAGTTAGGTGCAAAGGAGCTAAGACAAGAGCCTACGCAGTAAGACAAGATCCAGCGCAAAACCAATGGGTGAACAAGAATATTGAACCACAGAAGCAGTTTGAGGCATGAAAAGAAAATAAAACATTCAAGGAGAAAAGAGAAGAGTTTTTCAACCAGAATGTTGCATTTACATCAACCACACAACACACTCAGAATTTACCAATGTACAAAATTCCCTCCTCAACGGACCACACCAGTGAAGCACAACCTGTAGAGAAAGTAAGTAACATAAAAACTTGTCTACAATCTTGTGTTAATTTATTGAAGGAACCATCATCTATGAAGATCTTACAAAATATGTTAGAAATATGTAACATATAAGTAGAATGGAAACTAGAGCAGAAAACAATCAATCACCTCCATACAAGAAGAAGGACAACCAGGGAATTCAGATTGAATGCTAACATTGGAGATTTCAATATGGGTGATATTATACTGGATTTAGGCTCTGACATAAATGTTTTACCTAATAAGACATGGGAGTGCATGGGAGAACCCACATTAGGATATTCACCTGTCCAGTTGAAATTAGAAAATAAACACAGAGTGTTGCCAATTGGAAGGCTTAAAGGTGTGACAATATATTTGGATGGAGTGCGCACTAAGGCAAACTTTGAGGTAATAGAGATAGTAGATGGCACAACACCTTATGTAGCATTTCTTGGACTGGATTGGGTATTTGATAACCGGGCCATAATCAACTTGAATACAAGGAAAATGATGTTTGAATCAGGAAAATATATATATTCATTGCACCATTAGATCCTTCAGAAGGAGAAAGGTTTATAGAACCCGCCAGTCTCGATCTGGAGGAAATAAACCAGTTGTACAGAACCACCGCGCGCGAAGAAGATTATGTTAACCCAACTATAGATGGGGTACACAACTGGAGAAGAATCACATCATGTTCTTATGAATTATATACAGGTATGGAGAATTGGAAACAAAGATTACATGAAGTTTCCACAAGAAGGTGCGCAAGAATATACTGCGCAGTAATATGGGTTGGTATAGAGATAAGAGAACCTCCCAGTTTTCATGGGGTAAATGATTTAGAGGAATTTCTGAAAAAATATGAAGAGGAATTTTTAGATAATCATAGGCTCCCAGCCCTAGATATTTCACTCAATGCCACACCTACAAGATGGTGGGGTGCACACAAAGAAACAATTCAATACTAGTACCAATGTAAGAAATTATTGTGCATTATATTTGGCGCAGAGAAGGGGAACAATAAAATGCAGAGGTATGATGGGAAAGGAACACATGAAAAACATTTGGAGAAGTGCATAACATAATGGAGGATGACACCACCAAAAGAATGGCCTCATCACTTCATCCATACATTGGAAGGAATCCCAGAGAACTTGTATGTAGACCAGGAGATGTGCAGAGGTACTATAGAATGGAAAACATTACAACAAAACTTTGTAGTAATCTTCTCATTTAAACATGAGAAACCCAACATTGATTCAACACTGAAGAAGATAAAAGGTGTGATATTTATTGATGAACCAGAGGTTGAACTCATGACATAATATCAACAACAGAATATACAGACAGTCAAACAACTAAAGTCATGATATCGTGTTGAAGAGGAAGCACCAGATGAAGATGACCCACACAACATTCAAATTACAGAAATTGGAGGAGAAAGAGAGGTGGAAGGTCCATCTATGGAGTCAGAAGTATTTGTTGCACCAATCAAAGTGAAGAAATTAAACATTGGGACAACTGAAAATCCTAAAATGGAAAGTATTGGGGACTATTGGGATGAACAAACAGTGAAAAGAATAACAAAGTTACTGCGCGACCTGTTCCCAATTACCTTTATAGAGATGAAAGGAATAGAAAGAGATATAGGAGAGATGAAAATACCTCTCAAAACCGAGGCAAGACCTCTCAGGTAGAGACCTTATAGATTGAATCTAGTATATAAGAAAAAATTTAATATAGAAATTGACATAATGTTGGAAGTTGTTGGCTTACTTATTCTTTTTTTTCTGAGTTTGTATTGACCCAGGGTTCATGTTTGTTCGGGTTTCCAACAAAGCCTCTAAAACTATCAGCCCTCCTGGTAAGCCAGAAGAAAACGTAGTACACAGAGTGCACTGCACAGTATCACCCAAGATAGCTTTAATGAGTGGTTGTAATACTCATGTGTTTACAACCTAGGATTGAGTGCGAGATATGAGAATTGTATATTGAACCACTATTATAACTTGTAAACACAATATACTGTCATTTGTGAATACATAGGAAATATAGCGACTCATTCATTAAACATAACAATAACTACTGAAGACAATAAATATATGCATGCATTCATCACATAACACAGATGTTACCATGGTGCACCCCCTCATGGGCTACATCCACAAATATATGGCTCTTAGCTCTTTTATTATAGTATTTCTGCATCTACAGTGTCACGCACGTTACAATTCTTCTCAGTTGGGTAATATCTATATGAGGTGGACTAGATCACACCAGGATCCTCATCCTGTGGTCTAACCCTCAAGATATTCCCTCCTTCATCTTCTCTAGCTCAACAGCTTACCCAAAATAGGTCATATAGCAAAATATTATGTATAGTAACAACTCATAGGTAACTAGCTAAACGCGATAATATTCTGAACCCCTATGATACCTAAGTATCTATATTTATATGTTTCTGGATCTTCATTCATTTACAATATATTACCAAAACCCTAACCCTAACATCGTTAGGTATTCCTTGCATGCACGCATGTTGTTCTTCCTTCCGGTTGTTGTTTTACTCATGCATGCTTTATTTCCCAAAATCGACTTTCTTTCTACTTTGGACTACTTCCAAAAGGCCCCCAACACTGACATGTGGCTCATCCCAAGCCACCTAAAATAAATCTTTGATCTTCCTGGTGACTACCTAAAACTTTTCCTTGAGCTCTGTTGCATGTTTCTATTCCTGTGCAATCTTCTCCTTGAGTGTGTCCACTATCTGGACTGCAATTTCGTCACTGATCAATTCTGCACACTCTGCCTGGGTTTGTGTTATATGTGTCTTTTCTTCCTCTGCATGTGCCAGGACTTCTTCTACCCTCTCTTGAAATGATTTCATTTGAGCCTGATGCTCCTTCTTCTGTGTTTGTACAATGGTGAGTTATGCCTATAGTTTCTTCATGTCATACACCCCTTTGATGTGCTCCTTGATGGACATTGTCTGTTGCCTCTACTTGAGGTCCTAGATAGTTGTGTTTATCCTTTCTTCTTCCTTGTCCCACTTCTGGACTTTTTGATCCTCCTCTAGATTTGTCCAAAGTTGTGTTGCATTCTCAAACAAGTCAACTGTTGTGCTAACCTGTCGCTCTATCTCCTACAGTTACGTCGTTGCCTCCTGATTCCTTTGCTCATTTACTGCTGGTGGAGTAGTGGGTGTGAGCTTCTCTCATAGATTCTCGATCTCCTTCTGATATTGATCGATTGCCTACACAATCTAATAAATATCTTCTACTACTGTGGTTTCATCCGTCTTCATGGTCTTTGGGATCTTCTCGTATGTTCCTGTGACTTTTTTCTCCAATCCATTCTTGCGCTCCCTTTCCTCTTGGGTCTCAAACTTAGCCTTCTCACATAATATTTCCAGCGTGTCCTGCTTCTCTATTTCCTACTGCAATTCGGCTAATTTTGTGCATGAACGAGACTGTACCTCATGGGTAACACTCACCTGCAATTTGTGTAGAGCCTTGGATGGTATCCATGGAAATACCAGTTGGATTTGGCTTAAGTCCTTCAGGGATGTCTTCCCCACGATCTCGTCCATGCGCAACATACTAGGTGTGGTGTGGAATTTTGTGCTCGGCTGCAGTATTGTATGAACTATGTCTCGCTCTCCTTTTTCTAATATTTCCTCTGTCTGTGGTGTTGATGGCCATGTTCCCATGCTGCTGCTTACTGTCTGTACTTCCCCAATTTTCTTGAGGAACTGTCATATGTCTTCCAGCTCCTCTTAAATCCTATCCCTATGGTGCGTAGCATTGTCAAAATCCTCAGATAGACAATTATAGACCATTCGGGCTATCATTTCTCCATCATCCTCCATGATCATATATTCTGGAGGTGTTCTTTGCACCTTCATTTTATTGTGCGTGCCTCCTATATACATGGTTGGCATCTTATTCCCTCCTGGTTCCTATGAGTTGGGAATTGGTGTGGTCCCTAGCACTGTCTCAGCCTGTTTCTGCTGCACTTGAGTCGGCTGTGTAGTGTTCTTTTTCCCCTTCTAGGTCCCTGTCTTATTTTCCCCTTCGTTTGTCTGCTTTTTCTTTGTATGAGTCGTCCTCTATTTCTTCGGCACTGGGACTTCTTGAGGCTATGTTTCTCCCTGCCCTGTCTCTTCTTCTATTGTCCTTTACAACAAGTCTTGGGTGAGGACTGGAATATTCCATTCATCTTCCCAGTCTTTGATCACCATGTTGATGTCTCCCTCTATGATATAGTAGTGCATTTGTAGCCACTGCTTATCGATATCCTTCCACACCTGTATCCACATCGTATGTCATGTGGCCTTGAAGTTGGCAATGTCACAAAACTACGCGACAACCTGTGGTGTGATTCTCCACATGTTGTCCATGTCCTCCTGCAAATCATGTAGGCTTCAACTATGGACTCATTCATCCTTGTGTGCCTAACATCCGACATGGCTTTCAGCAGTAAATATGTCACTCCCTGATTCGGTTTGGGTCTAGTACAGAAATTTACATATCTTGGTTCCCTCCATCCCATAAAGGCTATTAAAATGATTATCCATCAATAGTGAAACTCAGTTCCTAGATCCTGCGCATCCTTGCAGTCATCTAGGATCAGGTTCAAGAGATAGGGTGCCCAGCTCACTGTGGTTCCCTTAGTGCACTGAGATGCAACTGCGACAACCCCAGCCGGAACTTCCTCCCTACGGAATTTTCTTAGCATCTTATAGACTAAAATTTTGCCCCCATTTGTGTTGCGACATCATTCATCCTATTGATAATGATTCCTCATGTCCCCCTGTCGGTACCATACTTCTTCTTCATCTCTTTCACTAGTGCTTTCTCCTTAGCTTTTTCGTCAAGAAACTGCACAGGATCCATGCCCTGGGATGGAATCTCTGTTATGTTTGCAATAAGTTCTACGTCTATTGAGATGATCTTGTCCAACCATATGTCCCCGCCATGTGTGACTACTAACAACTGTTTGATGCACCTGCTTGCGTACTGACCTCTACCAAAATGTGGTAGATCCAACAAACCTAAAATTCTTGTTTTCTCCAACCCTATTGCCCATTGGAGTGGCTGATCAATCGCTTCCCCAACCATATTTGTGCCCACAGTCTCTAAGTATACTCTCTTTGTAAATTCTGGAAACTTGTCTATGTCTGCTACATCATGGTCTGAGTATTTTAGCCTGACAATCTTCCCTAGCAAGCCTGATTCCACCTATACCCCATTTGGTATAGGCGGTAGAACGAGGGTTGTGACAGGTTTCTTGCGAGGTGACCTAGGTACCTGTTGCTTGTCTTTCTTCGATGGTGGCTGGCTCGAGGCTCCAGTGGCTCTAATTTGTGCTTCGAAATACCATTATGGCCATCCTGTGACGTCTTCTACTATTCTTTCTGATGGGTTTTCTAACACGGTGGTTTGAGAATCTTCTGGCTCAACTGTTGCTTCATGATTCATCGTTATTCCATTGACTCTCGGAGTTGTTTCGGTGTTCTCTGGTTGGGCCTCCTTCAAGGTTTCTGTTTCCTATTTCTGGTGCTCTTGTACCTCTATCTATCTATCTATATTCGTTCCCCATGGTGATTGTTGTTGGTTTTCTTCCACTACAGGTGTGGCATTCACCGATGTTGTGTATGGGGATGGGATTTCATTGACATTAACAATCTTCGGTGGTTGTTTTTCGCCTTCTTCCAATTGTACTCATGACCTAGTTCTAACTCTGGGTTGTTTAGCACTCTGGCTTGCTTTTTCTTGCTTTGGAGGTGCCATGGTGGTGACTGTCAAAGGTTTTCTGAGTTAGAATGGTCTTTGTGACCTCTGTGAACTCCGCTCTATGATCCTTAGCCTCTACCACTCTCTATTTGTTCTCTTTTCTAAAATAGACTCTTTGATCCCTCATCGGTGTGTTGTATAGGCATCGTTTGAAGCTTTTTGAGGATGCTACCTTAATTTTGGGTTCAATGCACCTTTTTTATCTCATACTTTCCATTACTCTACCTTGTTGTCTCCAGTTGGTGCAATTAATGCGGCGTCCCATTGGTCTTTTCCAGCATTTAATTCCGCATAACTTCATCGTTTCATACTACTTTTTTCGTCTTTTTGTTTCCCTCTTTTTTCCCTTTTTACCCGGTTGTTTTCCTTCTCTCCGAGTTTGTGTTCCTAATTATGCATGCCCTTTATATCTCCGACACATTGTGCCTCTGTTGGTTCTTTTTTATATATAGTTTTTTTTTCCTACTATGTGGCGAGTGGTCGTTTGTCCTTGTACAACTTCAGTCGTCTCCCATTTATCATCCCTCTGATTTCTACACCTGATAAGTCTCTCAACTATAAATCTCCTCCATTTGTGATAGATTTTACTTCATACGGTCCTAGCCAGTGCATTCTTAGCTTTCTTGGGTGCTGAAACGATTTGTTGTCATACATCAATTCTAGATCTCCTTCCTTGAAGGTTTTCTTCTTGATGTGTCTGTCATGCCAAGCTTTGTCCCTTGCTTTATGAAATTGTTGGTGGAACCCTGCTAAGATATGATATTCCTCCATGGCCATTAACTGATTTAGTCTCTCTTATACTATGCCTCGTTCTGTCATATGTGTGATTGTTGCTACGCACAAGCTTGGTACTAAAAATTCTAATGGCACCACTACTTCTTGGCCATAGCCCAATTTAAATGGCGTATGCTCTGTCAATGTTTTGCATGTAGTCCTGTAGGCCCATAATATTGTTGGTAATTTGAGGTCCCATTCATCCCTATTGACGTTACAAATCGTTGTCAGTACATTCTCCAGGATTTTGTTAAATGCTTCCATTGTGCCATTTGCCTGTGGGTGATATGGTGTGCTCTTATGATGATGGACTTCAAACTCTTCAGTCATAGCATTGATGGTGTTGTTTATGAAGTGCGTGCCTTGGTCGCTCATCAAAAATCTTGGGCATCCAAATCTAGTGATTACTTGTTCAAATAAGAAGTGTGTTGTTGTTTCTGCGCTGCAATCCTTCACTAGTGTGTCATTTGCCCATCTTGTTAGGTATTTTGTCATGGTGATAATGTACCTTTCTCCTATTATTTTTGTTGGTGGGTTGATCAGTCCCATAAAGTCGATTTCCCATTTATCGAATTCCTGCAATTTTATTTGTGGTTGTAATGGCATCTCATCCCTTATGTTGGGTTTACCTACCCTTTGACAGACATCACATCTTTGACAGTACTCCTTCGAGTCTCGATGAATGGTCGACCACCATAGTGTTGCGCACAATACCTTTTGCGCAGTAGCCTTTCCTGCATAATTCCCTCCTACTATTCCCTCATGATATTCTTCTAAAACTCTTGGTATTTTATTTTCTAACACATATCTCTGCAAAATGCTATCTGCGCCCATTTTGTATAAGTGTCCTGCGATCAGTTGATAGTCTGTAGCCCAAACTACTAGGTTTTTCTTCTATGCGGTGTTATATTCTTGTGGCGGAGTACCTATGCTCAAGTACTAAATGATATCTGCAAAGTATTCATCAACGATCTAGACTGAGAATAACTTTGCATCAGAGAATTTGTCTTCTAAATTCATAGGTTCTTCTCCATTTGTGACTCTTGATAGGTGGTCAGGGCATGCATTCAATTTTCCTAGTTTGACTATTACTTCAAAGTCAAATTCTTGAAATAGCAGTAAACATCGACAGATTCTCCCCCCCAACATTGGCTTGTTGACTAGGTATTTCAGGCCTAAGTGATGTGTGAAAATCTTAAAGTTTTTTCCCAATAAGTAGTGTCTAAACTTTTGCAGTCTGTAGACCATAGTTAGGCCTTATCTCTCTGTGGTGTTGTATTTTTGTTCTGATTCTGATAGTTTTCTTCTTGCAAATGCTATCGTGTGATCCAAGTCTCCCACTTTTGGTTGCACCAAGATAGCTCCAAGTGTTATGGTTGATGCATCTACATGCACGTGGAATGTCTTCTCCCAATCTGGAAATACTAATATTGGCGCGGTGACCATCTTTTCCTTAAGGGTATCCAAACCATGTTGACACTTGTTGTTCCAATGAAACTTTGTATCCTTTGTTAACAACTTTTCCATTGGTGCATTAATATGCATGTACCCTTTGATAAATTTCCTGTAGTGTTATGTGTGTCCCAATATCGCTCTTAGTTGACGGACTATTTTTGGTGGTGGTAAGTTAACAATTACTGCAATCTTTGCAGGACCTACTAGTAAACCTTGTTTGCATACGATATGACCCAATAGTATCCCAAACGGTGTTTTGAATATGCATTTCTTTATGTTTAACAATATCTGGCACTGTCTACATATTTCTAACATCAGTTGTAATACTTATACATGGTCTTTCAACAAACTATAGACTGTCAAATCATCCAAGTATACCTCTAGGAACTGGTGGATGAATTCCTTAAATGCAGCAATGACTACTCTGGAAAATATTTTCGGTGCATTCTTCAGTCCAAATGGCATGATTGTGTATTGGTGATCCCCATTTGGTCGCAAAGGTGGTATTGTATCTTTCTTCCTGTGTTATCTTAATCTAGTGGTATCCTGAGAATCCATCAGTGAATGAGTAAGATTTGTGTCCTCCTATGTTCTCTAACACTTCATCCATGAAAGGTGTAGGGAATGGGTCATGTAGGCATGCATTGTTCAACTTCCTCAAGTCGACGCATATTCGTATTCCTCCTTGTTTCTTTTATTTAACTACCATGGGGCTTATCCATTCGGATTCTTCCACTGGCTCTATCATTCTGTCTTCGAGCATCCTGTCAATCTCAGCTTTGGCTTTATGCTTATATAATAGGTTTAGTCTGTATGGTCGTCGTCTGATCGGTATCGCTTCAGGTCTGAGTGGTATCTTCATCTCCCCTAGCTCTCCAGCTATACCCTTCATCTCTGTAAATGTTGTAGGAAAAGAGTCATTGTACTTGCACAATAACTCTGTTATACTTTCCATTGTTTGTTCATTCCAGTAGTCCCCAATGCTGGCCATTTTGAGATTCTCAACTGTCCCAATGTTGACTTTCTTTACTTGATCAACATGGAAATAACTTATGATTCTATGGGTGGGCCTTCCACTTCTCTTTCTCCTTATACTTCTTCAATCTGAATATCGTGAGGATCATCTTCATCTGGTGCTTCCTCCTACACATGGTAACATGACAACAGGTTTTTGACTGTATGTTTGTTCCGTTGTTGTTATTATGTGATAAGTTCTACTTCTGGTTCTTTGATGAATATCACTCCTCTTATTTGTTTAAGCGTTGCATCTATAATGGGGTTCTCATGCTCAAATGAGAAAGTCATTGTAAAATTCTATTGCAATGTCGTCCAGGTCGTAGTTCCTTTGCACAGTTCTTGTTCTATATACCAGTTCGCTGGTATGACCTCTAGAGTGTGTATGAAATGATGAGGCCATTCCTCTGGGGGTGTCATTTTCCATGATGTTCTGCACTTCTCCAAGTTTTTCGTTGGTTCCCCCTATCCATTGTACCTCTGTTGCTTGTTGTTTTTTGTTCTGCGCCAAATCTTATGTGCAGTAATCGCTCACATTGGTACCAATTTGTGATTTTCTCTTTGTGTGTGCCCCACCATCTTGTAGGTGTGGCCTTGAGTGCTATATCAAGCGTTAACAGTCTCTGATTCTCTAAAAAATTGTCTTAATATTGTTCCAATAATGTTTCCAAATTGTTTATTCCATGGAAACTGGGTGGTTCCCTTATTTCCGTGCCTACCCATCTTACTACGTGGTCTATTCGTGAACATCTTCTTGTGGATACTTGGTGTGTCCTTTATTGTCAATTTTCTATATCGGTGTCTGAATCTATTTCACATGAAGTAATTCTCCACCAACTGAGTATCCCATCTACAGTTGGGTTTACGTAATCCTCATCGTGCACAGTTGTTTTGTACAACTGGTTAATTTCCTCTAAGTCTAAGAACATAGGTTCAATGAACCTTTCCCCTTATGATGGGTCTAATGGTGTGATGAATCTATATTCCCCTGACTCAAATGCCATTTTCCTTGTCTTCAAGTTGATTATGGCCTGGTTTTCAAACGCCCAATCTAGACCAAGAAACTCTAGGTAAGGTGTTGTGTCATCCACTATTTCAATGACTTAAAAATCTACTTTAGTGCGCACTCCATACAGGTCTATTGTCACTCCTTTTAGGCTACCAATTGGTATAACTCTGTGTTGGTTTTCTAATTTCATATTCATAGGTGAATGTCCTAATGTGGGCTCTCCCATGCATTGCCATGTATTCTTTGGTAATACATTCACTTCAGATCCTAGATCTAGTATGATATCTCCCATGTTGAAATATTTGATGTTTGCATTCAGTCTGAACTCCCTACTTGTTCTTCTCCTAGTATGTAGGTAATTGACTGTCTTTTGTTCTAGTTTTCCTTCCGTATATATACTACATTTTTCTAATATGTTTTGCAATATTTTGACAGATCATGGATCATTCAATACTTTTACACATGATTGCAAAAATCCTTTGATTGTACTTACTTGTCCCATGGGTTGCATTTCGTTGGTATGATCCAATAATGGAGGCATCTCGTACTCTAGTGCTTCCTTGTTTTGTTGTGCAGTTGAAGTCAACACGACATCTTCCTTCTGAAATTCTTGTCTGGATTCCTTAAATATCTCCTTCTCGTTCTGTGCATCAAACTGTTTCCTTGGTTCAATGTTCTTATTCACCCACTAATTTTGTGTTGGCTCTTGTCGGACTGCGTCATTTCCTATTTTAGCTCCTCTAAAAGTAACTATATTTATGTTATGCCCTTCATCCCTTGCTTCGACTGAAATCCACTAAACATTCTAGTTGTTCTGGTTCCTCCTTTCCTGGATCTTTAATAATAGTGTTGGACATTCTTTTGTGTCGTGATCTGATGTGCGACAAGACTTACAAGTCATTGGTGGAAGCGAACATTCTCTTGCATAATGTTCTAGTTGTTGGAAATTGTGACATACCACTGGTCCTCTACCTCATTCAAAACCTTCTCTCGCTCGTCCTCCACCTCTGTAGCCTGATCGATCTCCTCTCGGTGCATTATATTGAGGCATTTAATTATACTGTGCAGTATTGTACTGAGGTTGTGTTGTGTTGTACTGCGGTTGTGCATTATTATATGGTTGTTGTGCAGTATTATACTGTTGTTGTGCAGTGTTTTATGGAGTTGGAACTTGGTTAAACGGTGGCGCGGCTTGCCGAGACATCATTTCTTCCTGCTCTCTATATGCATTTGATATACTTTCTCGCCTCAAATCCATACTTCTACAATCTTTGTGGTCATGGCCTACTGACTTGCAAAAGTTGCAATATGAACTCTTTGGGACTTTTTGGTATTTCTGCATCATTGAGTAGTGATATGGATCGTGACCTGGTTTCTTGCAGATTTTTCACCATATTCCTCCTGTTGGTAAAAGATTTGGCATTCTTGTTTCCATATATTGCACGAATGTTGGACATTCGTTCTTATGGTGTCCTTCCATCTTGCATGTAATGCACCAAACAACTTCTCATTTGTCCTTAATATTATTCTGGTTTAGTTGAAACGTTAAGTTCTTTAGATCCTCCTTCAGTTCTTCGATAGTTGGGTTCATCTGCTGATACTGGTTTTCTTCCAGTTGTAGGGCTACCTGTAGAGCCTTTTCCTATGTCTGGAACTTATGTTGTCGCAATGGGTATTTTAAGTGTGGGAGCAGTGAGTTGACAAACAGGTGTTGATGTTGCATATCGGTCATGATATATTTTAAATTTCCCTTCAGTCGCTTGAATCTCTAGTCAATTTCCCATACAGATTCTCCCAATTTCTGTCTAATTTCAATCATCTCATTCATGTACTGATCCTCTGAACTCAGCTTTTGGAATTCATTTATTAGCATTTTCTTGATATGTGCAATAGTTATGGTTGTCCCCGGTGGATTGTTTGTATCTAAACTGATATACCAATCGAGGGTGTGATCCCTTACTGTAATTGCTAACTATGACAATTTAGTGTCTTCGTCTATGATCTGTATTGCTTCCCAAATCTTCTCACAAATGAACAAATGTTTTTTTGGGTCCTCTGATCCTTCTCCTTTAAATTCTGGTAACCTGATGGTAGGGTCGTGTCCTGCCATCCTGAATGTCGAACTACTAACCTCTGTGCGGTGTAGATACTTGACTAGTGCTCCATGAACTGGATCCTCCAGTTGTTGTTCCTTGTGTATATGTACTTCCTTCTATCTGACTGCTTCTGAACTTCAGTTTTCTAAACGATGGTGTTCTCTTTGGTGTAATAGTCACACATGGGTTTATGGGTTCCACACTGACATTAATATGGATAGGATTGATGCCTTCTCTTCCCATTCTTGGTCCTCTTTTCTTCCTCTCATACGTTGTGCGTAGGATTTCATCAATATGATCCATAGCCCGAATATCCTCTACCTCTTCCTCGTCACTCGCCAAGCCTTCCCTCGTGGCTACGACTCTCTTCTTGGTATTCACCTTGTATTGGTAGTGTACTCTGCTATGCGTCTTTCCAGTTGTCACCATGATCTTCTTGATCTAGTTGTTGTCCATCATGATTGGGTCCAAGGGTTCCTCCTCCTTTCCCTTATCCTTTCCTCCTCTTTCTATCAGTTCTTCCCCCCTTACCCCATGTCCGTATGGAAGTTTAGTTGTCTGACTCCATTTTCATTACACCTTTTTTGTATAGCAGTATCTTAATAGAAGTATATAACGATCTAATGTACTTTCCTTGAGGTCTGCGTAGAAACTCTTGCTCCACTTCACTGTACAACTTTGTTGTATCTATTGCAAACTCTGTTATAAAGCCTACCACAATATTTTCAAGCCAAAAATCTAATGCACGGGTGAATTTGTTTTTCACCTGCTGTAACTGCTCAATCTGTATTGGATTCCACTCTAACTGTCGGATCTAGTTCATTGCATGATTATCCTTCAACCTTAGTATCCACTCCTACAATAAGTGTGGGAAATAAAAATAAAATACTTCATGCAGATCAGTAAACACGTATTTCTCAAGATATTTGCAGGGTGTTATTCTACGGTTTTTGTTGTCTTTATGTGCAAACTCTAGCTCTTTGGTTCTTAACCAACTTTCGATCTCTGCTTTTGTGGGATTCCAGGGTCTCAACATCCCCTTTTAGTAGCTCATTTCTTTCTTCTTTTCTTTACTCTTCTCTTTATCAACCTATCTCATCTACTCAATCCTGTCTTGTTCCTACCAACAACAATGGAACCATGTGTTGGCCTACTTCTTCTTTTATGTCTGAGTTTGTATTGACCTAGGGTTCATGTTTGTTTGGGTTTCCAACAAAGCCTCTAAAACTATCGGCCCTCCTGGTAAACCAGAAGGCAACGCAACACACAGAGTGCACTGCGCAGTCTCACCTGAGATATATTTAATGGGTGGTTGTAATACTCATGTGTTTATAGCCAAGGATTGAGTGAGATATATGAGAACTATATATTGAACCACTATTATAACTTGTAAACACAATATACCGTCATTTGTGAATACATAGGAAATATAGTGACTCATTCATTAAACATAACAATAACTACTAAAGACAATAAAGATATGCATGCATTCATCACATAACACAGATGTTACCGTGGTTCACCCCCTCCTGGGCTACGTCCACAAAGATCTGGCTCTTGGCTCTTTTATTATAGTATTTCTGCATCTACAACATCACGCGCATTACAATTCTTCTCAGTTGGGTAAGATATATATGAGGTAGACTATATCGCACTAGGATCCTCATCCTCAAGATATTCCCTCCTTCATCCTCTCTAGCTCAACAGCTTACCCAAAATAGGTCATACATCAAAATACTACGTATCGTAACAACTAGCTAAACTTAATAATATTCTGAACCCCTATGATACCTAAGTAAAATAGAACCCCTTATGATACCTAAGTATCTATATTTATGTGTTTCTGGCTCTTTAGCTGTTTACAATATATTACCAAAATCCTAACCCTAACATTGTTATGTCTTCCTTGCATGTGTGCATGTTGTTCTTCCTTCCAGTTGTTGCTTTCCTTGTGCATGCTTTCTTTTCCAAAATTGCCTTTCTTTCTGCTTTGGCCCGCTTCCAATAGAAGCTAGTATCATAGAACTAGTAGAGGAATATGAATGGATAAGACCTATGGTAGTTCAAGAAAAGAAACAAGGGGGGATAAGGATTTGTGTAGATTTGAGAAAACTTAATGATGTTTTCTTACATGATCATTTTCCTACCCCTTTCGCATATGAGGTCTTAGAAAATGTGGGAGTTCAGGAAGCATATTCATTTACAGATGGATTCTTAGGTTACCATCAGATCAAAATAGCTCCAGAAGACAGGTATAATACTATGTTTTCTACAGAATGGGTATCATATCAATATATATTCATGCCATCTGGGTTGAAGAATGCACTAGACATATTTTCAAGAGTAGTCATAGTTGTTTTTAAGGAATTCATACATCAGTTTTTAGAAGTATATATGGATGACTAGAATGTATATAGTCTGTTAAAGGACCATGTAGAAGTGTTAAGTCTAATGTTGGAAAGATGCAGGCAATGTCAAATATCATTGAATATCAAGAAATGAATTGTTGGGATACCTTTTGGAATATTGTTGGGACATATAGTGTGTAAACAAGGTTTACTAGTGGATCCTACTAAGATTGTAGTCATTGTAAATTTTCCACCACCAAAATTAGTGCTCTAATTGAGAGCAACACTGGGACATACAAGATATTATAGGAAATTTATAAAAGGGTATGCGTATATTACTGCACCAATGGAAAAATGCTAAAGAAGGATATCAGATTTCAATGGAATGAGGACTGTCAACAAGGATTGGACACCTTAAAAGAAAAAATTGTCACAACACCTATCCTAGTATTCTTAGATTGGGAAATGACATTTCATGTGCATGTAGATGCATTATCCATAGCACTTGGAGCAATTCTTGTGCAGCCAGGAGCATGGGATTTAGACCATCCTATAGCCTTTTCAAGCATAAAATTGTCAGAATCATAGCAAAACTACAACACCACAGAAAGAGAAGGCTTATCCATGATATATGAACTTTAGAAGTTTAGGAACTACTTACTAGGTAAACATTTTAATATGTTCACATATCATTTTGCCCTCAAATATCTAGTCAACAAGCCAGTGGGGGGGGGGGGAGGATCTGTAGATGGCTATTGTTATTTCAAGAATTTGATTCTGAAGTGATATTCAAACTAGGGAAGATGAATGCAGGACCTGATCACCTGTCAAGGGTAACTAATGGAGAAGAACCTACCAACTTGGAAGACAACTTCCCTGATGCGCAACTATTTTCAATACAAGTAGTTGATGAATACTTTGTTGATATTATTGAATACTTAAGTATAGGTATTACACCACAAGATTTTAGCACTACAAATAATAAAAATATGGTATTCAGAGTTGCATACTATCAACTTAATGCAGGACACTTATAAAATATGGGCGCAAACAACATTTTGAGAAGGTGTGTATTAGAGCATGAAAGACCTAGAATTTTGGAAGAATCTCATGAAGGTATAGTTGGAGGACACTATGTAGGAAAAGATACCACACAGAATTTATTGCATGCATGATTATGGTGGCCAACAGTCCATAAATATGCCAAGGAATATTTCCATAAATGTGTTGTTTGTCAATGTAGAATTCATGCAGAAACCCCGATAGATCTAGAATTCTAGTTAAATTGAACACAAACAATTTGCTGATATTAAAGAGATGAGAGAAATTTTTTGCTCCATAAATCAGAGAATTATATTAATCAAAAATGAATATACATGAGCAACCTTCCTCAAAAAGAAGAGAGGAGGTGAATATATAGAATTTCCAACATAGAAATTCTAGTCAAAAAAGATAGAAATAGCTAAAATAGGTGTCATAAGCTAAGGGAGACCACATAGTTCGACCTAGACCACTAAAGATACATGTCACACACTCATTAATGTCCACAAGAGTTAATTGATGCATATTAGCTCACTTAATATTACTTAACTGACAAGAGAAGTAGTTCCAACTCACTTAACTGACCCGAAATAGTAGTTACTAATAATAGTAACGACAAAAATCATTAATTAAGGAATAAATCTCTCACTCAAAGAGGAGGTACACATTCCCTAATAATAGATGATTTTATGCATGGGGGAGTTGGAATAAATCATGAATAAATCAAGAAAATCAAGAATAAATTGAGAAAATCAAGAAAAATCAAGAACCGGGAGTTGAGTCTTGATCTAAAATTAGCAGTTTTCCCTAAAATCTAGGGATGAGGCGCCCTTATTCTCTATGTGGAAAAATTAGGTGAAATAAAGTGTAAATGAATGTATTAACCAAGATCTAGGAGTCTAGGCTAGGTATAAACTAATGTAAGTTAGGGATATGCTCCAACACCCCCCCTTAAGCCTAACTGTAATGACAAAAAATTAGAGTCCCCACAACTTGGCCATTTTAGGTACTCATTACATAAAATAATTCCTCATGAAAATAGGAAAGAGGGAAAACCTTGTGGGAAACCCCCCCCCCCAAAAAAAAAGAGAGGAAATAAAATGCTAAGTGGCCAAAAGTGACCTACTCAGTTGTCTCCACCACTCCAAGCATAGCTCTCAGTTCTGAAAATTTCTTTTCAGTGAAGGACTTGGTGAAGATGTCTGCAACCTAAAAGTGTGACTCTGTATCTGAACCAAGTGACATATAGAAATGTATGGGAAGAAAATTTTATGTGGCATCCATGGCTTGAGGAGCCCCAAAAAACTGTGATCTAGTCCTTCTTGTATCTGTAGGATCACCAACTAGTTCACCCACATCTTGTAGGGTTTTCTCTTCCCAAGTTGGCAACTGAGTTGGAGAAGCCATGACCTGCTCCTCATCCTCTGTATCAGACCTGAAAGGCTTCTATAATTTCTGTTGTGAATTTCTTGAATAAGTTTCTGAATCCTCCTCATCAGTGACAACAAGCGGTTCCTCGGCAGGGTCTTCTGAAAAATTATGCAGTGATTCTTCTTCAAACTTCACACTTCGAGATAGAATGAACTTTTCAGTGTGAGAGTCTATCAATATATATCCTTTGACACCTTCAGGATATCCAACAAATATGCATTCAACACTTTGAGGCTCCAAATACTTCCTCTTATCTGTCAGAATGTGAGCCCATGCTCGTGAACCAAAAATACGAAAGTGCGACACTTTCAGTTTCTTACCAGTCCAACATTCAAAAGGAGTGGTGCCTTTGAGTGATTTGTGAGGAAATCAGTTCTAAATGTATTCTACACAATTAATAGCTTCATCCCATAGATTGGGATCTAATGATTTCGAATGGAGCATACAATTGGCCATCTCTTTTAAGGACCGATTTTTCCTCTCCGCAACACCGTTCTGTTGTGGTGTATATGGCACTGTGTGTTGTAGTTGTATACCTGCATCAATACAAAGTTGCTGCACATATTTGTTGACATACTCCCCCCCATTATCAGTATGGAGTATCTTAATATTAACCCAGACTCATTCTCAGCAAGTGCTTTAAATTCTATAAGGCATTCAAATACTTTTGATTTTAATTTCAAAAAAAATACCCAAGTAAAGCGAGAGAAATCATCTATGAAGGTGAGTACATATCGAACCTTACTGATTGAAGGCTGTGGGAATGGGCCTATAATGTCACTGTGAATCATCCCAAGAGGTGAAGAATCTCTTTGTGCCTTCCCTTTGTCAAAAATTTTCTCTAGATGCTTGTCAAGAATGCATCCTTGACATACACCGCTTGTGAATTTAATAGTTGGCAATCCTTCTACCATGTTTTCCTTGTTGAGTTGATGCAAGTAATTATAGTTTAGATGGAAAAATATTTCATGCCATAACCTGCTGATATCATTATATTGTGACATAAATATAGTGCTAATATATTTAGGAACAAAGTGGGAGAAGAAATACAAACGAGAACCATGATCTGCAATTCCATGTGCAAGTTGTGAGCCTGTGGAAATGTCGGTAATCACTGTGGAGTCCGGAGTGAACTCCACCTTCCTTCTAGAGCCGGAATGAGTGATCTGATATATCGAGAGAATATTTTGAGACAGAGAGGGTACATGAAGCACATTTTTGAAGAAACCCCCTTCAATATCAACAATTCCTTCTCCTCACACCTTTGCAGGTCTGGCATCTCCCAAGTAAATTGGGGATCTGGTACTTTCTTCGATGGAGGAAAATTCATCTTTTGATGAAGCTATATGGTTCGATGCACCTGAATCAAGGATCCAAGCTGATGGAGTGGATGTGACAACCATTAAAGCATGACCATCTTGTGCTCTCCCTCCCATTCTGTTATCATCTTTCTTCTTTGCATTTTCGGGTACCGTGAGATTGTGCTGCTGCAATTGCTTAGCCATCTCATCGATAGGCTTCCTCGTGAAATTTTATTTGAGATGAAAACCTTTGGAAAATTAGCTGAAAAGTGTTCTTTCCTTCTTCTTCTTCTTACCCTTAGGATCATCAGAGTTCTCTGAATTTTGTGTGAATCTCTCCTTCTTTGATTCAGGAAATTTACCCTTTCCTTTTTCCTTGTCTTTTCCACTGCTCTTTGGAGCATCAGTAGCCACAAGTGCTTGGTTCTTGGAACACTTGATGGCACCCATTTGGAATAAATTAGATTGCTCTTGATTCAATGCTGCAATGAAATCATTTAATGGAGTCATTTTCCATTTTTCCTGAGTCAATTTAGATGCTTGAAAAGACAACACGAATACGAAATATTCAGGGCCTAGTTTCGAGAGAATTGAAAGGATGAGTTGTTCTTCCCCTTTCGTGACTCCACATGCATTAAGTTCAATGAGGAGGGATTTAAAATTGGTGAAGAATTATTTCATTTTGTTGAAATGAATTAGACTTAGGGATATGAGTTCATTCTCCAGTTGATGCACTCTCATTGCATCTTGCTTGCCGAATAGTCCTTCCAATGTGGTCCAGACCACATCGGGAGTAGTGGCTCCAATGACATGAAACAAGAGATATATGGAAATTGATAGGAATATAATCCCAATTGATTCATCTAATTTATTTAAATACTTTATCTTCTCCACTGCAGTAGTCGGTTCTTTCTCCATTCCCATTGTTACTCGGTAAAGCCCTTTGCTTCGGAGGAGTAGAGAGATCTTTGTCTTCCATTCGAAGTAATTGGAAGGATTTAGAATGAGTTTTGTGGGATGAGAGAGATGATCCATTGCTGATTTCTACGCCTCCTGATGATCTATACCTACAAATAAAACCATGTACAATCCACTAGATTCAATCTAGCTCTGATACCATGTAGAATTCCTGCAGAAACCTCGATAGATCTAGAATTCTAGTTAAATTGAACACAAACAATTTGATGATATTCAAGAGATGAGAGAAAGTTTTTTCTCCATAAATCATAGAATTATATTAATAAAAAATGAATATACATGAACAACCATCCTCAAAAAGAAGAGAGGAGGTGAATATATAGAATTTCCAACATAAAAATTCTAGTCAAAAAAAGCTAGAAATAGCTAAAATAGGTGTCATAAGCTAAGGGAGACCACATAGTTCGACCTAGACCACTAAAGATATATTTCACACACTCATTAATGTCCAAAATAGTTAAGTGATGTGTATTATCTCACTTAAGCTCACTTAACTGACAAGAGAAGCAGTTCCAACTCACTTAACTGACCTAAAATAGTAGTTACTAATAATAGTAATGGTAAAAATCATTAATTAAGGAATAAATCTCTCACTCAAAGAGAAGGTGAACATTACATAATAATATATGATTTTTTTCATGGGGGAGTTGGAATAAATCATGAATAAATCGAGAAAATCAAGACCGAGAGTTGAGTCTTGATCTAAAATTAGCAGTTTTCCCTAAAATCTAGGAAGAGGTGCCCTTCTTCTCTATGTGGCCAAATTAGGTGAAATAAAGTGTAAATGAATGTATTAACCAAGATCTAGGAGTCTAGGCTAGGTAAAAACTAATTTAATTTAGGGATATGCTCCAACAATCAAAGGGTTGGAAAACCCAACAGAAGGGATGAGATTCCCCTAGGACCACAAGAAACCTTGCAGATATTTGAAAAATGGGAAATAGACTTTGTTGGACCAATCAATCCACCAAAAAAAATGTCAGCAGCTAGATATATCATTACTATGAATGAATACTTAATAATATGGGAAGAAGTAGCACCAGTCAAAGACTTCAGCACGGAGACAACAACACACTTCTTGTTTGAGCAAGTGATCACCAGGTTTGGGTGTCCAAGAATTTTTATGAGTGACCAAGGAACTCACTTTATCAATAGTACTATCAGGGCTATGACTGAGGAGTTTGAAGTCTATCACTAGAAGAGTACACCATACCATCCTCAAGCAAATGGAACAGTAGAAGCCTTCAATAAAATCTTGGAGAATGCTTTGACTAAGATCTATAATGTCAACAGGGATGATTAGGATTTGAAAATACTAGTAGTACTATGGGAATACAAGACTACATGTAAGAATTTGACAAGACAGAAACCATTCAGATTGGTGTATGGGCAGGAAGCAGTGGTACCACTAGAATTTCTGATACCCATTTTGTGCGTAGAAACAATAACCAAAATGAAAGAAAGAGGTGCAGTAAATGAAATAATGAATCAACTAATGGAGATGGAATAAGGTAGGGTTCTGGCAGGATTTTACCAATTTTAGAAAGAAAGAGACAAAGCCTGGCATGACATACATATTAAGAGGAATAGTTTCAAGGAGGGAGACCTAGTCTTTCTCTATGGTAGTAAATATTCTCAACATCCTAGTAAATTTAGAATGCCTTGTCTAGGGCCATATAAAGTAAATAATGTCAAATATGGGGGATATGTACAACTAAATGATTTGGCGGGAACAAAACTAAAGTGAATGATCAATGGTAGTTGACTGAAATTGTACAGGGACAATCGACCTCTTAATGCTTAAAAGTTATAGTGCGGTGAATAATGCATGTATATAAGTGTGTTATAGTAGAGTTTAGGACAGAAAAATGAGAAAAATAAATAAAAAGGAGAAAAATAAGAAAAAAGAAATAGAAAAATACAAAATGGGAGAAAAACACAAAAACACACAGAAGTTGACTGTACCATAAGACAGTCTGAAAAGAAAAAAAAGTTGTGCACAATAATTACCGTGACAAACATCAGAAGACAATGTGCAAGAAAAATTATACTTGGTGCAAATGCACGCAAAAAGTGGAAAGTGAATATGACTGGGTATATAAAAGGTGGAAAGAAATTTTTTATTCAACACTGAGAAATTTTTGAGCACATAGCGAGAAATAGAGTGTGTGCCCTTGCTAGCATTGTACGCTGAAGAAAGAAAGTGTGTGAATTTGAGGCAAGATGACTCCACCAAAGTTTGGCGTGGCAGTCCAGTACATCTAGGTTACTCGATAGGGTCAGAGGAGCAAGGAAAGAATGTGACCTCCTGAGAACATGGTTGAGATGGAGGATGTTACCACCTCAGAAATGAAGTCAATCAGCCCGATGTGGGTTGAGGAAGAGACCTCCACATCACATCAAGGAGAAATAGGGCAGATATCAGGGCCCAGAATGGAATTCCAAACCCTAACCCCGAGACACTTGCAAAGCCTCGGGAAGCAATGGGACCGCGACAGTCCCAGGAGAGAGAGGAAGTATTGGTTGAATACATCACCCACTAACCAGAGTCTAGAAGGGAGGAAGAGGATGTAGACACAGAATAAGTAACATCTATTGTGGGACAAAAAATAAAGGCTCCAGACGCCATGGAGATTACACTCCCTTATCTCTCAGATGCAATCATTGTTGTGGATGACATGCTGGGAAAGGTACCTAAGCTAAGGTACGCTGACCATGATGTGCGCAATGTGGATAAATTCCCAGAGTTGGCCGAGGAGAGATATTTGATAAACAAAGTGGAAGTTGGACCCCTAGGCAAACCCATCCTAGAGCCAACGTAGTGGATAAGGAGCCTCTACAACTCAGGTATTATGAACTCGTTGGACATACCACATTTCAAGCACGATAAGAACATTGGACTATTTTTCAAGAAGATAGTCGCATGCATCCATGGAGGCATCCTTTGGATGGATAGGACAATACAGATTGATGTGGCATTGATTTCCAAATCACAAGACTCCCCACAGTCGACACACAACCAGAAGAGTATTTGGATAACAAGGTGTTCGAAAAAGAAATAACAGAGCAAGTCAAAGATCAGTTCAACACTACTTGGGTGAATAGAAGAATTTTCATAAAGAACATTAATGACAATGCGACAAGTTTCTCTAGAAAGTTAATGACTCACAAACGTTTGAGGAAATGTCACAGAGAGGAAGCACCAACAGGCATTATTGCAGCAATTGTGTAGTGCACGAAGGGGGTCATGTTCAGCTGGGCACCATACCTACTAAACCAATTTTTGATAGACTTCATGTATGCACAGGACAATGGAACTGATTTCCATTACTCATGGTTTATCATCCTGATAGCATTGGTAGTGTGGAAGGAGTCGAAATTCTCAGCATTCTTGGATAGGATGGGAAAATGCTATGCAGTTGGATAACAGTCCCTATGGAAGGCCAAGGATAACAAGAAAGTGCAAACCAATAACACAATCTTCATCATGTTGCTAGAAGACATACAGTAGCACACAACGAATGCATGGCACATATCGATGGAGGTAGTGCAGGAGACAGAGGGGATAACCAAATTCAAGGAATCTTGGCATCATGTATGGATCCAAGTCACGAGGGATTCCAAGAAGGCATGGTTGGAGATGCAGTATTGCATCACCAGAGAGGAAGTGGACTGGATCATTAAGGACTGGCCTGCATAATGGAAACTACCAGTAAAAAAACCAACCATGAGGACAAGGCACGGTGAAATCCTCTCAGCCTAAGGACAAGGCTGAAGTGGGATATTTAACATGAACAATTAGCCCAGTCAGTAATAATAGAAAAACTACAGTGCAGAATCATTCAACTAGGAGTAGTGCAGTACCCAAACAGTCAAGGAAAACAATAGTAGTAGCAAAGACACAAAGTCATCCACACACTGGTAGGAAGGATACTTCACAGGATGGAGAAGAAACAACCCAGGGAACGAAAAGTAGAGCGTAGCCCTCATAGACAACAAGGAAGCCCGCACAACAAAAAGAGGCGTGAAAGAAAAAAAAGTATGATATGGAGGACCCAGACATCACCTTGATAGAGGATGATGCAGAGATCGTTGTGAAAAAAGTCCAAGACCGAGGTGAAGAAGTGGTCCAAATTTCATGGGTGAAGTAAGAAGAAATCATAGCCAAGCTCCTAGAGGTTCATGAGAACATACAACCACTGTGGATTCAAGCCAGATCATAGGCCACAACTCAACAACAAGAGAGGACACAGAGGCCACCTGCACAGAAAGAAGGAGAGGAGACAGTGCAATTCGTCATTCAACGAAAGGATACTTTTATGGTAACGTGTCAAATGATCATATTTGATCAGGAGACTATGCAAAAACTCATGGAGGAGGTAGAACAAGTGGAAATTATCATGGCACAAATACCTACCAAGACCTTATACGGGATGCATACCAGTGTCATGCAAGAAGTATAGTCCAGGGCCCACACAAATGCAAGAAACTTGGAAGTGGGTAGAGGAGTCGTGGAAATTCTCTAGATCACATGCGATCAACTCACCACAGAGAAGGAGGAGGAGAAAGAACTCATAGATCGATTGGAATAGGGATTAACAACATCTTACATTCACATCCCAAACAACGTGCAAGCAACAGAGAGAAGTGAAGAGGAGAATATTAACCTCATTGCACAAAAAATTGATCAATAAAAGAAAGAGATTGAGGATATCAGAGAAAGGATCAACCCTATGATGCCTCCCAAGGTCCTAGAACAAAGGGAACAAGAATCTGAACTCCTAATAGCCAAAATGGAGAAAGAAGAAAGGGAAGTATAAGAACTATTCACTGGAGTCATTCAGATGTGGACTACCCTAGAAGAGGATGAGAAGGTACAGCAGTGGGACCAAGAATAGGAGACAATAATAAGTTCAATACAAGAGCTCAAACAAAGGCATAAAACAATTATCATCACAGAGTGCTTGAAGGGCACTCAATAAATGAAGAAGTTGCAAGTCAGATTTGAAAACTACGTAGACAAAGAAGCAAGAAAGACAAGCAGAACTGGAACCCCTCCAAGAACAAGCATCACCGATGATTGTGAATTTGGAGGAGGAGAAGACAAGTAGAGCACAGGTACAAACAAAGAGCACAACACTAATGCAGGAGAAAATAACAGCGCAGAAATTAGAGGCACTAACAAGCAAAGTTGCACAGATGAGAGAAAAAGGAAAGGAACTGAAAGAAAAGTTCCTTAGTTTGGATAGGGAGGTGCAAGGAGCACGCACTACCTAGGTGGATCAGGATGAGCCACATGTCATTGTTGGTGGCATGTTGGGTGTAGGCCTATTTTGAGGAAAGACCTAATGTTGGAAGGAAAGGCCTAATTTTGGAGAAGAACAACTGGTAGGAAAAGCAGCACATGTGAGGGAAAGCATCATGCAAGAGGAGAAACATGCAAGGCACACATGCAGGAAAACCTAACCATGATAGGGTTATGGTTTTTATAGATATTTTAATGGCTATAAGCTTGTAAAATAGTATAAATAAGAACCTAGGAGGTCTAGTTTGAGGTGTTGTTCGATTATGTAGGATGGTTGTTCAGTAGTGGTTCAACAGTTGTAAGTTTGAGGTTGAGATAGAAGAGTCAAGTAGGTCAGATCTTGAGGGTTAGATCAGAGGATGGGGATCCTGGTGTGATCTATTCTACCTCATAGAAGGTATTAAACCTATTTATTCTTGTAATAAAGAAGATGTAATGTGCGTAGTGCTATATTTTGCAATAGACCTAATAAAAGAGCAAAGAAGCTAGATATTTGTGGACATAGCCCATGAGGGGGTGAACCATGATAAAACCTGTGTTATATGTTTTTTTTAGTGCATGTTTACTTTCTGTCAATGATTGATCATGTTTACCTTCTGTTAATGGTTTATTTACAATTGAGTGGTTAAGTTAAATATGTTAGAATGCATGCATGTCCTAAGAGATGAACAAATATTAGGAATATTAAATGAATACTATGATGAATGTATGAAGAAGTTATAATACACTCCCAGATCCCCACTCATTCCTAGACTACAAGAACTTGAGCATTGCAGTCACCCATAGAACTATCTCGGGTGAGACTGTGCAATGCACTCTGTGCACTGAGTTTCCTTCTGGTTTACCAAGAGGGTCAATAGTTTTAGAGGGTTTTGTTGGAAACATGTTCAGAGTTGAACCTGGTTCAACCCTGGAAGTATAAGTGAGAGAAATATAAACCAACACCATCTATCCAGGGCATCCTCAGAATCTATGTCACAATA
Organism: Picea engelmannii; assembly: GCA_009831015.1. Classification (NCBI taxonomy): domain Eukaryota; kingdom Viridiplantae; phylum Streptophyta; class Pinopsida; order Pinales; family Pinaceae; genus Picea; species Picea engelmannii. The sequence continues at coordinate 159,653 of ML778747.1, forward strand.
TTTAACACTCTTCCAACTCAATTATCCATCTGTGGTGGGGTTGATGTAGTCCTCCCTACGTCCCACGACCTTATAAATATTTTCAATAGTTGATATTTGTGCATCCTCATCTATAGGATCATTGTAGTGGTCACTTACATATGGATATATTTTCACGACCATGTTCAGGGTGTCATTTTCAAAGGACATCTACCTCTTCTTCAAACTCAACATGACGTTATTGTCAAAGGCCTAGTCAATTCCCAACAATGTAGGATAGGAATCAAACTCATCCATGATCTCAATGAATTCAAATTATTCCTTTGTTTTCACTCCTTCTATGTTCACCTCTACTTACTATAGCTAGCCTATGGGATAGATCTTATATTGATTGGTTAACCAGAGTTGGATGGTAGACCAAAACAACTTAGGCTTACCCATCACTTCCCAAGACTTCTTGGGTAAACTATTCACATCGGATTCTAGATCCAACATGAATCCATCCATGTCATACCCACCAAGCTCTACTATCATATTAAATTATAGGTCAATTCACTTTTTCTTGCTAACCTGGAAGACATCCCTTTCTGGCAGCAGAGCCAATATGGTGTTATTTTATCCTTGTTCTTTCATGCGAGAAGTTAGCATCTAGGTAAAATTACTTGCAACTTCTATATATTTAAGAAAGCGTAGACAACAGTGTAATAAGGTATTGACTTGATCTTTGAATTTTGTAATGTGACCTAGGTCGCGCAAGGATTTCATGCACACTATGCATTGCATCTCCTCTTGGTGATGTTCTTCATAATCCTTTTTCTCAGCGTGTCGTGGCGTAGTCTATCTGTGTTCTTATTCTATTGATATTTGGGTTACACACTGAATTTGTGTGCACATGTGAGCCTCATCCAAATATTTATGCATCGCACACTGCAATACTTCATGCACATGAGCTTCTTCCAGTGACCTCTTCATCACCCATTCCACCTCTTCATGGATCATTGCTTCTTCTAGTGACCTTTGTGTCACCCTCTACACTTCCTCTCGGATACGTGCCGCTTCAAGAGACCTTTGAGTCATGTGTTGTATCTCCTCGCATGCTCTTTATTCTTCAATGGCTACCTCCAACTCGCATATAAACTAATTCTACTTAGAAACATAAAAATTAGTAGGGGGTTGGGGTGCCTTCCTAATCTCCTCGTCTGGTTGTTGACCTGAGTCTTCACCATTCTTGAAGTCTCCCCCTATATTCTCCCCTCTGCGGGTTACTACCTAGACGTCTGCTTCCCCATTCTTCTTCTAGTTCTTGTGTGACTCAGCATGCACCATGTTACAGTTTTTCTTCTTTTATTCCCACTTATTTATTAATTCGGGACAGTCCTCAGTAGCATGTTCATGACTATAACAATATGTGCAGAGCACACATAACTTAGTGCAAAATTGTGAGACATGACCAATCTCACTGCAATTGAAACATGTGGAGGGTCTACCACCTCCTCCACCATATATGTTGTTGCGACCATGCCCATATCCACCTTGGGGTACTCCTTGATATATTCCCATGTCTACGTCGCTACACTCACCACCATTTTTCTCCTTTTGTACCCGAAATGCCTCCCAGGTGTTCTCTTGCATTAACTAGAGGGAGTGGAAACTATTGAAATCATGGTCAATGGATTTAAAGAACTTGTAGAATGGGGAGTGAGATGTTGTTTGATACTTTTGTAATGTGGGATAGTGGGGTGGCACATGGCCCCACTGTCTACATATTTCACACCATTCTAATTGTCCAAAGAGAAATGGACTTGATGCACATGTCTCCATGTAATTAGGAAGGAACAGGCACTTGTCTCAACAATTCCCTTCTAAGCGACATGTAGTAAAACATACTTTCTCATGCATGACTTTAGTCTTGGCCATATATCGCAGTTGTAGTTTTAGGTTGGCCAGTTGCGACTAAACATGTGCCAACTCAGACGATGTCTCTACACCTCCAGGTGTAGCTTCCAAGCGCATCGTAATCTCGATTGCCTCATCCTGAGTTCTCACCTTCTATTGGGTGATCGAGACTCAGATATGGGGGAGAAACCCCACAGTGAACCACTCTTTATGTTGCATGTCATGGATATGGAACGTCAATATATACAACAAGATCTTAAACTATTGGTCATAATCCTAGACGGTTTCTCCTTCCTTCTACTTGATCTCATTTATTTTTGTAATGCATTGGGATTCTGACTTAGAATTTTGAAACTCTCAAAGCAGATCCTGCTTATTCTTAGCCACAAACCTCTCATGTCTGATTGGTGCTTCTCATGTCCCAGTGGTATAGTATCCTTGTACTTCATGTACCACGTCAGGGCCCTAACCCTGGACGTAGTATCTAATTATACAAAATTTGTCACATCATTTGTAACTCTCTTTATAGACTAGATTCAAATGAACTAGTGTTTCTATGCATTGTCCTTACCCATTCCATGTAATATGGGAAATCGCAGTGTACTATTTTGATTTTCCATCTTGAAAATAGAGCTAGTTCATCTTCTCTAACCATTATTGTCTAGATATTTCCACACCAATATCGCTTGGGGTAAAGTATTGTTGACTTCATCTTGTTCTTCACTTGTTTTGTCACTTATTTATTCTTCTTATCTTTCTTTGACTCCAATCTCTCCATTATCTGTTATGTTTTCTTCTTGATTAAAAATGTGCAAGGTAGGTGGTACAAAGGGGGGGTAATACCATCTCCTTTTGAAACTTCTCATGAGGTGACCCAAAGAGATATCTACCTACATCCGCACAAGACTATCCAATAATATCAAATCATCTCCCCCACCACTGGAGGATCCTCCATTTTCCTTGTCTTCTGGCACACCAATGGTCTACTCCCTCTCTTCCTGACCTGATTTCACACCAAAACATGTGCACTTACCTTCGGGCCAATCCACGCACTATTACTGCATGATTCATCTCCTGATTCGATCTACACACCACCACCTTGTGTAGAATCACTTTCTCTACTTAGAATGTTTCCACTTCACACGCCATCCTCTCTCTTGTTTAGCATTTTTCCACTACGTAGAGTGCCAAATTCTCTTCAGATTGGTGCCTCATTGTACTGCATGAAAACTTCTCTTCTTGTCAGAGCGTAACTATGCAACACTTCCTCCTTTGGTTCTATCATCACACAAAAAATATGCACCTATGAACCACACATGGGCCCTCTCTTCTCTCTTAATGTTGTGGCATACCACAAAAACCAAAGCGTACGGGCTTCGTCACCTAGGACCTCAAACCACTACTGTCACTACTGGTATCTTTGATGCCAAGCATATTTGCATGTCTGTCCTCACCTATGCTCCACTTTGGCACAACTTCCTCTCCCACACCACTGTTTGGTGTGAGTTTCATCTTCATTCTTCACCAAACACCTCACTATACACCCTTGTCTAACTCTTCTCTACTCCTCTGCTCAGATTTCTCTCTCGACTCATCTCTTCTAGCGTATCTCTCTTCTATTTTTCTCATCTACTCCTCTGGTTCCAATACAATCCTCACCTCATCTCAAAAAATTCTTGGATCCTCCTCNCATGTGCTAGGGGATTTACTTGGACATCCTATCAGGCTCCATGTGCATCATCCTTCTTTTCACAAACAAAATTTTGATCCAAAGTGGATTTTCTTCTAACATCTGCTTCCTTGGACCTTCTTCAAACTTTCTTTTATCCTCATTAAAATAATCACTATATTATATAGCAAACTCAAAACTTTGGCATTCCTTCATTCAAGAGAACCAAAAATCAATAGCCCGAGTCCACTTGTTATCTAACACCTTCAAGCTATCAATATTAGCTTGATCCCAAACTATTGGCTCCATTAGTAATGCAATTGAATTAACAACATCTTGTATCTTTAACCATTCATCCAACATACATGGAAATTCTCCGAATAAGAGCTCACAAATTTCTGAGTAAGGATATATGTCTTTCCATTCCTTCGCGTTCACCTACAATCCTTATGTCTCTCACAAGGAAACACATCTTCTTTCTCTTCTATCTAGTCTTGAATATCCTCCTTAGAAAGATGTCATCTAATTTTTCTTTTCCCTCATCTATCTCAACAAGACTTCAAGTCCCAAAAAAGGAACCATTTGTTGGTTGCATCATTTTTAGTCCATGCTTGCACATGTACCGACCTTCTTAAATCTGGGGAGTTTATACCCAGGGTTCATCCATATATTTCCCAACAAAACCCCAAAGAACCAACATATCAATCCTCATCCAAGGCCAAGGAAGGTCTCACCCAAGATGCAGAGAGGATCACATAGACCATAAGGTATTGTGACATGGATGAAGGATTAAACATACAAAACATTACTGTAATTTACATCCATGTGACTCATGTCTCATAACCCTTCTAAGACTAATAATTAAAACTATACAAACACATATTCAACTTATTCATAAAAATTACAGATCAGATCAGAACTTCCATATCTTTCTTACTGGAAACCTTCCATCATGTCAGAGAGATACAATGCATTGAACACATGTCTATATCATCCATATAAATTCATATCATTACTATATAAATAGTGGGAATACAACAGAATGTTCCATGCGCCTTGCCTTAGGACTCAGACATATCAAAGACATAAGGATATATTCAAAACATTACAGCCATCTCAGAGTGAGCTCGATACTAGTAGCTAACTCAAAACTCTTAGACTATGCAAAATAGTTTATCAATGGACTCACTAATAGGCTAGCCAAATATTGATATGAGCTTAGAGATCCTTTTTAAATATTCCTTTGTTGGGGAGAGTTGTCTCTTTCTACTTTTCTCCACTCGCTTGTATGATCCAAATTCCTTGCATCCCTCGGGTGCCTGCCAATGATCCATGTAAACTCTTTTCATAAAGGGTGATCTTAACTTCCTAGCTAGATCATCTTCTAGCATCCCCATATCTTCGTATGCTACTAGAAATGATCATTTGGGGATATTTCTCAGTGATTCCTTTCTTGATTTTGGCGAGCATCTTCTTGGTTCCTAGTGCAACTAACAAAACACAGACCGACACGCACTTGGTAGTCTTTATACTTGGTGTGCTACTAACAAAATTGGGTTCGATGTTCCCTCAATGGAATTCCTCATGTATTTCCTTAGGTGAGCACAAAATTATGGAATAAGTGTGCATAAATCCATTTTTGCACATGCAAAACTAAACCCAAACCTTTGGGTGCCAACAGTATGGGGGAGAGATATTAGGGAAACTTAATAATTCATTAAAAATTATCAAGTTTTCAATAATATCAGCCTCTAGAAAACTCATTAATTTTTCTTTAATATCACCCCCACACCTCCTTGACACCCTCATATATATTGGGTGGGGGGGAAGATATTAACATTATATAATGGTACGGGTGAGGAGAGATATTAATGTTTCCCTAATATCTCCCCTAAACTCTATTTTCTTATAATGAAAGTGTTAATCTTTCCCCATTATATCCCTCAGCACCCACCCTCATAAAATAAGCGCAGGGTTAATTTTTCCCCAATATATTCCCCCATCCCAAAATACATTATATGAGGGTGTGGGTAGGGGTATATATTGTAGAAAAATTATCAATTTTGAATATTGGGTAAAACTTAGTAATTTTTCCCCAATATGATTCCCCACCACCACTATCTTATGAGGTTTTAGGGTGGGGATGGGGGGAGATATTGGGCATACCCCCTATATCCACCCTCATATGTATGTGGGGGTGGGGGAAGATATTGGGTATACCCCATATATCAACCTTCATATGTAGGTGGGGGTGGGGGTAGACCCCAATATATTCCCCCACCCCCACTACCATATGGGGGTGGATGTGGGAGGAGATATTAGGGAAAACATGGTGGGGGAGATATTGTAGAAAATGTATTATTATTTCCTTAATACCTCTCCCCACTAATAAGTTTTACCCAATAAACCCCCACACCAATGGTCTCATACGAGGATAGAGTGTGGGGAGATATTGGGTAAATAATGTTTCCCCAATATCTCCTCACACTCCCACCCTCATAGGTGTAGGTTGGGGGAGATATTAGGGAAAAAATATTTCCCCGATATCTTTTTGGACACACTGACCACACTGAGAGGGCGAGTGAATCAATGTGAGGTTGTTTTTACAACTTCTTTTAATATTTTAATTAGCCATCACCATTCAAAAAATCATTACTCATTACTTCTATTCACAGTTATTTTATTGCATGTAAACATATCTCAATGACATATATTAACAATAAATAACTATGCACCATCACATTAAAGAACACAAAGAACACCAGATATATGTATAAGTTTATTTTGTATTACGGACTACAATCCTTGGGGTTTATCAATACCAACTAAAATGAACACCAACTCAAAGAGAGGACCAACTCTCATTGCAATACCCAGCCTACAAATATCAACACCAACTGAGAAGAGGAATCCAACCCTCAAGTACAAGACCCAACTTGTAGATAGAAACCAATATGTCAAACTGTACCAACAGTCTATACCAAGACAAGTTAATAAACTATGCACAACACAACCTGTCACAACAACCAATCACCTCAATCTATGTCATCAATCTCATCATCCAAATTTGATCTACTCACAAAGATCAATCATCAAGCCAAATCTCAACCATATGCACAATATCACCAAGTTAACCAACAAGATACCTCTAGAAATACACCATACTTTCCATAAACCAAATACCATAAACCCTTACACAAGACCATGCGTCAAAAACATACCTCTAATCATGTATAAATAATCAAGACCTATACCATACCATGCAACAATTGGAACAACTCTAGCATGCAAATCTGATGTGGTTACCGAACTGCCAACTTTCTGCAGCTGCCAAAACTGTTGACATGGTTTTGTTGCCGTAATTCTGCTGTCGCAGTTTTTCTGTCGCAGTTTTGTTGTCATGGTTTTGTTTCCGCGATTATGCTTCTACAATTTTTCTTCCGTGATTATGCTTATGCAGTTATGCTTCTGTGATTCTGTTTCCACGGTTCTGTTGTCGCGATTCTTCTTCTGCGATTTTTCTGCCACAATTTTTTCTATCGTGAATTTTCTCTATCAATAGTACTTTCCCAAATATATTCAATATGCTCAAATATAATACTCATAATATACCCTTTCTCTCTTATTTATACTTCTCCAAGTAGCTTCCTCTAGGGGTTATCTTCTAACCAACTTAACCAAGTTCCTTCTTTTTGGGGCTAACCCACTTCTAACCACTTTGTCCACTTACAACCACTTTTCCCACAAATAGTAAAATCTCCACTTCTATTTGCAACTAATTTATTTTTAATTGTTTTTTTTTTGCAACCACTTGACCCATGACTAACCACTTTGATTGGTCAACTTCTTTTAGGAGCTTCTAGAATAATTTGACTTCATTGACCTTCTAGGGGCTTCTAGACACACATGAGGGTTCTCCAACTTCACATGGCCATAACTATATAACTGTGAGGAGTTATGTGACATTCCACATATCACTGGAAATGGCATGACATGTAATATCCATATAGAATAGTATCATTGAAAAATTCATTGATCTTCATTACATGATTCTTCAAACAAACTTGGGTTCCCTAACCATGATGCTAGGATTGCTCAACCACCAAACCATTTCGAATTTACAAAGAATCTTCACGTGAGGGATTTCACCATAAGGGGACCACTTTGAGAACTTTATCCAAGAGTTTCTTCTTGTGAGGGGTTTCTCCATAAGGGACCACTTTGGAGTTCATCCATTTGGTACTTCCTATCAACCGTGACATGACACAATGATACAACAATGATCAACCTTTACATCAATGATAACACATCAATCCATATATGAAATCAACATCAATGACAGAATCCATCTACATATCAATGAAAACACATCACTATGACACCATTTGACATCAACCATTTAACATCAATGACAACATAGTACAACAATATCCCCCTTTGGCATTGATGGAAACACCAACATTGATGTCAACACCAATCATTGACGGAAACACTTTAGACATGGAAATGCTCATGCTTCCTCTGTGATCATCGCTCCTCATCACATTTTTTCTTTCCACTTCAATGTTATTATCTCCCCCCCTTTGAAATCAATGGAAAAGGGTAGTTCTATCCTTGGGGCTTCTCCCCCTTCCTGAACTCTCCTTGGGGATACTTCCCCTTTCTGGATGCCTTTGAGCTTCCTCTAAATAATCTCTCCCCCTTTGGATAATGGATATCACTCTGATGTCATGTTGATGGAATGGCTACCAACCATCTATCCTCCCGGAATCATGTTGTTGCAACCAATCATGGGAAGAAGAATAACTCCCTCGGTGGGTATGTCTCCCCCTATCTTCTCTACAAGATGAACTATATTCTACAATTGCAATCTACTTTTGTTGCAAATTCTACTTCTCAATCGAAACATAGATCAACTTCTCAAGAATGATCTACTCTTCCTATGAAAATTCTTGGACTTTTCCATGCATCAAAATCGTTCCATACCATTAATCATGAAGAAAAATATATGTCAACAATGAATAAATAATCGTGAAAAACATAAACCATGTATATCCTATTCCATATTATGTACCAACCATGCACAACACCCATGTACATCAATACCATACAATATACCATAATATATCATTAATGGAGTGTATAAACCATATGCCAAGAACATGTGTCAACTATGTACCAACCATATGTCTCTACGAACATGCCAACCATGTGCCTCAAACAAGTGTCAAATAACTCATGATATGCCTCTACCAGGAACTAAGTTCCACAACAATGTATCTCAACCATCAATATATCAACCATGCATCATAACAAGTGTCTCAACTATATCATCCCATGGATCATGTACCAAATAAAGTGCATCAACCATTCACCAAACTTCAAAAAGATGAACCACAATCAATATGTGTTCCCATACATGTATTCCATATCAACCATAAACCATGTGCCAATCATACTACTAGCAAGTGTCTCAACCAATGTGCCAAGTATGTACCAATCATGCATCAACTATAGATCAAGCTATGACTCATCAATGATGTACAACATAACCAACTCATCCACTACATGTCCCAATATGTATCTCAACCACATGCCAAATGCATGCACCAAGACATCCAACAAATATGCCTCTAACAATACATCATAAGATATATCAATGGAGCTCACATATGTACCAACCATGTACCATGACAGATCTGCCTCAAAAACCATTCACTACAGCAAGTACTAAGTAGCCAATAGTACCTCTAAACATGTACTAAGAGTGTATCTTAATAGATCAATGATACATCTCTAGCTAGCATCACATCATCATGATATATCTCATAGACAAGGTGCCATAACATCGTTGAGAAAATAACCAGTAGTATACCTTATTAAGAATGCATCACTCCACACACTAAAGTGTGTACCATGCATCCAAGATAGATAAGCTTCAATACTCAACCATATGTCATCACCATACATACATCAAACACACATGAAAGCATATAATCATGAAAACCTACAACAAACCATGTCAGACCCTACAAAATAGAGTTATACCATCAAACCATGTTGCAACCCATATGTACACTCCTCTTCTTGAGGTTTTTTCCATGGGTACGTGGTTTGTTCCACAGACAACTCGCGTATGTACATGACCTTTCTATAGGTCACCTCGCATATGTGCGTGACTTATCCCACAGGAGCCTACATATGCTTTAGAATGAGTGAAGCTTTCTTGATTCTTTATTCCTTCATTCATGTCTGGTTGTTCAGTCTTCTTCATCCACTTCTGAGAGTGTTATGATTTCTTTGTACTTGTACTCTGAGCTTCCATCCTTTCAAAATTGTATTCCTTCCAAGTTACATGTGTTCTTCTTGTGATACTATATGAAGCACTCCTGACTGACTGTCTCCTTGAATTCCAACAATCCTGAGCTTTGTGGCCAAACCCACTACAGTTGTAACATCTCATGGTGTGACAATGAGCAACAATGTGTCCCACTTGATTACATCTCCAACATCTTAGGGTATTATGGAACCTTCCAACATATTTCCTTTCATAATGTCTACAATTCAAATCTTTGTGACCATATTCATTACATGAGAAGCAGTGACCATGAAAAATATTTTCATACCTTTGCTTTGGTGTCCACCTTGAAGGTGTCTCTCTTCTAAATTTTCTTTGAGGTGTAGGGATGGCTTCTTGATGTCTTCTTTTCTCTGTTCTTCTTAAGGTTTCCTTGCTTCGTGTAGGTAATTGACTTTCAAATTTTCTTCCACCTTTTGAGAATGAAGGACTTACCTCATGCTTCTTAGAAGTTCTAGCTTCAAAGTGTCCAACTTCCTTGTTGTATCCAAAACCTGATTTATCATTAGGTGATCTTTGAAAATTCAATATTTCATCCAAGATTGTTGAGTTGTTCATGAACCTTTTTGACTTCTCAATTTGGGTCTTCAGATTGACATTGACCTCAAGGATTTTTCTAAGCTCATCATGTACCTTCTTTTTTTCTTTTGCTTGATTCATTATATTAGTATTTAGTCTCTTGATCTCTTTTCCTTGTTTCATGAGTATTTGTCTTAGTTTCATGGTATTCCTTTGGTACTTTTCTAGGGATTCCCTAATGTATTCACCAAGATCAAAACCAGGATCAAAAACATCTTATGCTTCAAAGAAATCTAAAATTTTATCTTTGAGCTTCAACAAATCTTCCTCTTCATCTATAAGATAAAAATTAGATGATTCTCCGCAACCTTATTCTACTTCTGTGTCCATGGATCTCCTTCAATATTGTAAGGATTATAATTAAGGCTGACTCTGATACCAATTGTTGGACACAGCAACCACACTGAGAGGGGGGGTGAATCAATGTGAGGCTATTTTTACAACTTATTTTAATATTTTAGTTATCAATCACCATTCACAAGATCATTACTCATTAATTCTATTCACACTTAGTTTCTTGAATGTAAAAATATCTCAATGAAATATATTAACAATAAATAACTATGCACCATCACAATAAAGAATACAAAGAACACCAGACATATGTATAAGTTTCTTTTGTATTATGGACTACAATCCTTGGGGTTTATCAACACCAACTGAAATGAGCACCAACTCAAAGAGAGCACCAACTCTCATTGGAATACCCAGATTGCATATCTCAGCACCAATTGAGAAGAGGAATCAAACCCTCAAGTACAAGACCCAGCTTGTAGACAGAAACCAATCTGTCAAATTGTACCAATAGTCTATACCAAGACAAGTGCATCAACTATGCACAACGCAACCTGTCACCTCAAAATTTCTCATCAATCTCATCATCCAAATATTATCTACTCCCAAATATCAATCATCAGGCCAACCCTTAAACATATGCATAATATCACCAATTTAACCAACAAGATACCTCTAGCAATACACCATACACTCCATAAAAAAAATACCATAAACCCTTACACAAGACCATGTGCCAAAACCATACCTTTAATCATGTAGAAATAATGAATACCTATACCATACCATGCAACAATTGGAACAACTCCAATATGAAAATCTAATGTGGTTACCAAACTACCAACTTTCTGCAACTCCCAAATCTGTTGTCGCAGTTTTGTTGTAGCAATTCTGTTGTTGCAGTTTTGTTGTTGCAATTTTTCTATCATGGTTCTGCTGTCGTGGTTTTTCTACCATGATTTTTCTACTGCATTTTTTCTGCCTCAATTCTACTACTGTGGTTCTATTGTCGTGAATCTTCTACCACGCTTTTTCTGCCGCAATTTTTCTACCACACTTTTTCTGCTGCAATTTTCCTGCCGCGAATTTTCTCTATCAATAATACTTTCCCAAATAACCTTTCACAAATGTATATTCAATATGATCAAATATCATACTCATAAGAGATGCTTCCTCTCTTATTTATACTTCTCCAAGTAGCTTCCTCTAGGGGTTATATTCTAACCAACTTACCCAACTTCCTTTTTGGGGGGGCTAACCCACTTCTAACCACTTTTCCACATACAACCACTTTATCCATAAATAGTAAACTCTCCACTTCTAGTTGAAACTAATTTATTTTTTATTTTTTTATTTTTGCAACCACTTAACCCATGACTAACCACTTTGATTGGTCAACTTCTTCTAAAAGCTTCTAGAATCATTTGACTTCTTTGACCTTCTAGGGGCTTCTAGACACACATGAGGGTTCTCCAACTTCACATGGTAGTAACTCTATAACCAGGAGGATTTATGTGATGTTCCACATATCACCAGAAATGGCATGACATGTACTATCCATCTAGAATAGTATCACTAAAAAATTCATTGATCTTCATTACATGATTCTTCAAACAAACTTGGGTTCCCTAACCACATTGCTAGGACTGCTCAATCACCTAACCATTTGTACTTTACAAAGTGTCTTCCCATGAGGGATTTCACCATAAGGGGAACACTTTGAGAACTTTGTCCAAGAGCATCTTCCCCTGATGGATTGTGCCATAAGGGGACCACTTTGGAGTTCATCCATTCGGTAGTTCCTAACAACCATGACAAGACGTCAATGATACAATGATACAACAATGATCAACATTTACATCAATGATAACACATCAATCCATCTACTCATCAATCCATCTATGAAGTCAACATCAATGACACAATCCATTTGCATATCAATGACAACACATAACTATGACATCATTTGACATCAACCCTTTGACATCAATGACAACATATTACAACATATCTCCCCCCACCCTAACCCTCACAAGTTTTTCCCAATATCTCCCCCCAATCCCACTCTCATAGGTGGGGTTTGGTGGAGATATTAGGGAAAACTTATTTCCCCAATATCTCCCTACACACCCACCCTCATATAAGGATAGGGGTTCCTCCAATCCCACCCTCATAGGTGGGGTTTGGTGGAGATATTAGGGAAAAATTATTTCCCCAATATATCCCTACATCCCCACCCTCATATGAGGATCAGGGTGGGGCCAAAATTTGTTGAAAAAATTATTCCCCAATATCTCTCCCTAGAGGGTGGGGGTGGGGATAGAAAATAAGGAAAATAAATTTTCCCCAATATCTTTCCCCACCCCCACCTAGATATTAGAGGGTGGGGATGGGAAGGTAATATTAGGGAAATAAATTTTCCCGACTATCTCCCCCAACTCCCACCCTAGAGGGTGGAGTAGGAGGGGGGGATATTAGGGAAATAATTTTTCCCCAATTTCTCTAGCCACCCCCACCCTCGTATGAATTTAGGGGTGAGGAGACATATTAGGGAAACAAATTTTCCCCAATATCTCTCCCTTCCCCAACCTCATGTGAGGTTGATATGTGGGTGTGGGTTGGAGGAGGTATTGGAAAACCAAGATTAATATGTTTTCCCAACCACTTTTAATCATAATTGAATAATAATTGTTTTAAAGTTCGAGACATGATTTGATATCACTATTTGAGCCACAATTTGATATCACCTAATAATATTGTTCTTTGTAATTAGATTTTATATATATATATATATATATATATATATATATATATATATATATATATATATATATATATCACTATATAATTTCATTCCATTTTCATTTAGAATTTTAATTGGGATTGTGTATTGTAACTGTTGTGGATAGTTTTAATGTTTACATATTTAATCTTTTAATTTATTAACATAATTTGTATTTAGATTTATTTTTTATAAAATATAAATAATTCTTATAAATCAATTGTTTATTTATATTTATTAAATTATATTAAAATTTAAGTAGCCAAATAAATAAATACACAACTTTATCCCACATCACTAACTTTCTACCAGGATAAACATGGACATTCTAAAATAATCATTTTGCATAAATGCACATCTTCACCCATTCAACCTACCCCCTTAAAGATTGAAAATATACATGTATTAGTCATTTATATTCACTCTCTACCACCTATTATCCAATATACATCTTCACTCCCACCACGTACCACCCACTATACAAATACAAACCTACACCTCTCCAATACCCACCCTCTTTAGAAATAAAAATATACTAACCACCCTCTCAAAACACCCTTATCATAAAGTATACATTTATATACTAACCACCCTCTCAAAAAAAACCTTATCACCATGACAACAAAATAATGCTTTAACCTTATCACACCCAAGATCATTAATACAAATTTTCTTTAACCTTATCACACCCAAGATCATTAATACAAATTTATAGGGTATTTAGTGTTATTAATATAACTTTATATAATCTCCAGTGTAATGTGTATTTATGCAAAGCTTATAATGATTTATGAATTGTGAGAGTTATACAACTTTATGCATAACTTACATGGTTTAATTGCATGTCTCATATGAACAATGTCTCATATGAAATTGATTCCAATGGGTGTCCTCCAGGGAAATGAGGAATGCAGGTTGAAGTTATTATATTTAACTACTAATATGGGATATAAATAATGATTCATAAAGGAATAATATGGGATATAAATAATGACTCATAAGGAGTATCAGGTTACAATTATAATAATAATTAAATAAAAATAGTATATAATAAAATATATAAAATTTAATATTTTTTATTTTAA
>ML778747.1:174971-225077 GCA_009831015.1 Picea engelmannii
TATATATATATATATATATATATATATATATATATATATATATATATATATATATATATATATATATGATGATAATGATGATGATGATGATTAACATCCACTAAGATCAAATTGGTTTATCGGACTTTAAGAGGGTAAGTGATTACTTGTGATTTTTTAGAATTTTGTTTCTGTGCTCGAAAAGCATTAAGAGAAGCTTTCCAAGATCACCATACTTTTGTTGAGTTAATAGGTTAGGAAGGTTGGTAGTGTGATAAATATTTTGAAAATGATATCTAATATGGGTATAGGCTGGACAATCTAAGAGAAAGTGTTTTTCATCTTCAACCTTCTTAGTGTCACAAAGGTGACACACTCTTTCATCCCATGGCGTTTTAGGAATTGATCAACGCCCAGTTTCACTGTGGAGCTCGTGAGAATTTGTTCTTATCTTAGAAATAATTATTTTTTTCTTTATACTTGGCAAAACAGATAGATAATCTTGATCTTATAGATTAGGGTTGATTACATCCTTATAATACCTTAATTTTCTTTTTTCCTCTAACTCTTTATTCACCACATTTTTTCCTTAAATTTTGATTTGACGTTTTTTTTTAATAGTGTATTTATTATGCAAAATTGTTTCTTCCATGATTCCCCAATAACTTAACCAAGACCAGACGTCTTTATGCCATCCTCACTTGAGTCGATAATAATTATGACTTGATTTTGAAACAATTTTAGGTAACCTCTTATTTTCCATATTATTTAACTTATTTTTATTCTTTAATATATATATATATATATATTTCAAAATAATCATTTATAAATATTTTAACAATATATACTTACTTTACTTTCCAAAATATGGACCTACAATATAATTTCCTTCCTCATAAGAAATTTTCGAAATTTTCGAATGAGACAAGAACACTACAACAGATGGGACAGATGCACACATGCTCGTAAGATCTCTTAGAAGACAAACCAATGTGACATGTTTTAGACAAACCAATGTGACATGTTTTAGAGTACATTAAAATATAGAAACCGTTACCTTTTTTAGAGGACATGTTTTATAGGACATCTATGACTCCTATAGTATAATAAGTTTAAACCAAAATAAATGACAAAAATCCTTTGTTTTTAGTCTTTTACACTAGTAAATTGCTATGTCCATGGACTACCCATTGATATTATAAGTTTTTAATGCAATGAGATGTAATCTTATTTCACATTGACTTTATACCTAAATAGTTACAATCTTGGTGGCTTAGTATTCTAGGTTGTTTTGAACTACATCTAGTTGAAGTATGCAAGGTCAATAGATTGAAATGTAGATACTTGGTCTCTTAAAATTGGTTTAAGAGAGAATTTTTCTTGTTGAGAATAAGACAATTTGTTATTTTGGCCATGATAATGTTTATTATTTTTTTTTAAATTTAAAATATTTAGTTAAGGATCATGGAAGTCTTAATCTTGATTTAGTAATGATAAGATTGAATTCAATATATTTTAGTTTTATGGTTAGAGATTTCCTATAAATAAGTTTGTATGAAAGAAAAGGATTAGCAAATATGTGTAAAAATGGATATAGTTTCCTTTAAATAATAAAGATTACAATGCTCTATCTCAATGTTGTAAATATTATTTTTTTTTTAGAAATGTCTCATAACTATTTTTTGTTTTTGTTAAAATAAAGAAAAGGTTTTCACTTTCGTTTATTAGAGTTCTAAAATAACCAAAAAAAATGTTGAGAAAAGGCTTAGCAATGAATTTCCCACCATTGCATCTTCTAATGATTCCTCCTTCTAGTTAACAATTATAATGAAATCATGTAGATAATAGGTTGTAACATACCCAACACCCATGTTGAGTCCCATCACTATAGAAAATGACTTAGCATACTAAATATGAATTTAAAAAAACCAAATACATATAACAAAAAGCCAAGGGGAAGCAGGCCCATAAACAATTACAGCAAATAATAATATGTTGATTTACCCATGCATCTACAACATTTATAAAAACATGAATGCACCCAGTATGCACACAAAAAAATATAACATTCAATAACTAATTTACACAGTGGAATAATTATAATAAAACAACAAAACACTTATATGTTTATAAATATAATCCAACTAGATGCATACAAAGGATGAATCTCCCAGCCATAGGAACTGTTTTTCCAAATCTCAACAATAGGCGACCCTCGAGCTCAGGCTATGAGTCCACAAGGAGATTTGTCCCTCTTGTTGTCCACTCTCCACACATAGAACCCCCAAACCTATGTTCCAAACTCTAACAATAATTCCAATCCACCAACTCTCTTCCCCACAACTTGCACAACCCAAGGAATGTACCCCCTTCACTACTCACAGTCCCTCAAGTTGTACCATTCATTTATTAGGGCTTCCAATGCACTAGTTTGTCCATGAATCTCTCAATTGGGGACTTCATGAACTCTCAAGTGCTTCGAGAGTGTTCACAACATCCTTCACGAGGATCTTGAGCCATTTCCTCAATAGGATTGTAATGTCCCCACTTTGGGACATCATCACAGTGTAGAGATTTATGATGACCAGAGTAGCCAAATGGATGTTATAGCGAGTATAGGGGTATTTGAGAGGTATGGTGGGGTCCAGCTTGCATTGATCATCACATTCCATCATTATGAGCCATTCTGCACAGGCTGGCTTTGGTTTCGTTGCATTCCAACGATTTCCATGATTTTGACTATTTTGAGCTATAAGTTAATTGAAATCACTGAAGAGGTCATTTTGGGAACATTACTTGGAGGAACCTCTCAGTGTAATAGCTCATTGGAATCAGGAGAAGCAACACTACAGGATGGGATGGATAGAAGTGACTTTCAGTGGCCAGGAAAGCCACAAGGAGAGATAAGGAGCTTTTTAGAGGTAAAAAGGTTAATTAATTAATTAAAGTGATTTAATTAATTAATTAAATATTAATAAAATGAAAGTCACTTTCGAGGGACAAGGTGAGCCAAAAGTATAAAGGAAAGGCAAGGGCCTCTTCTCATTATTCATGTATGTTTATCTTTTGATATCTGGCTTTATCTAGTGAACCCAGCATTGGGGGTTTTGAGGGTTTTGACATAACAAACCCTAGAGGACGATTCGGTGGTGAAAGATTCCACCTAGCTTGTCCCAAGCTTGGTCTCGGAGATGAAATACTCTCCCACACCATTCTAGTTCCATATCCACTCAGTTGCAGAGGGATTCTACATCAGTTTCATGTGCAGATAGAGAGAGGGTGCACCAGTTGAGGGTTTCCAGCAAGAGAGGCGCACCATCCTTGCATAGAGATTCGTTGTAGGAGATTGGTAGGGTTTTTGGAGATTCCATCACTTGGGTTCTTCTTGCAAGGTCTTCACCATCATTCCTAGTGCTTTCTGAGAGAGTTTCATGGTTCAAATTATTTCTTAGAGCAGTGGGACGAATTGAAGAGAAGGAGGGTGTTTCTGAGATTCAGATCTAGTCAGTTTGGAGGAGTTACACTTCATATCTGACTCTAAGACTTCACCTAGTGACTTGTAGTGTCCTGATATATATTTCTGGAGAGTTTAAGAGCATTTGGAGGCCTCCTTTAGCAGGGCCAAATTATCTAGGGCTTCAGTCATCCAGTGGGACGCACCATTCAGTGGAGGATTTCAAATCTACAGGGTTTGAGAGTGGATTTGGAGATTTGAACACCTGGGTTGTCCTTACAATTGCCTGATCTATCAATTGGCATATTTCTTTGGGTGATTGAACACCTTTGACAGCAGGGCCGAAATATTGAGGAGCTTCAGCACTACAACAGGGTGTGGCATCTTCCAGATTGAGGGGTTTAGCACTTGGCATTAGTCTTCATCTCTTATCCAGCCTTTGGAGGATTATTTTGTATTGTCAGGATCATTTTGTAGCAGCTATGTTGTCTATCTTCTTGTCCATATGTTGAGCATTCCAGATCGGCATCTTCATTGTAGCAGGTTCTTCTATCTTATGAATAAAGAAGATTTGAGATGTTTTGGCTTGTCTATCATATTGCATATGGTTGAGGTATGTTCCATGGTTGTCTATTCTTGTTATTTGTTGCATACACACATATAAACACATCAGTAAACCCTAAGGCCGAAATCAAGAGGCCATTCAGCAAGTAAACACAAGTAAACAAATAGATCAACAAATTGTTTGACGAAGTACCACAACCATAAAAAAGTTTTAAAAAGACACCAAAACAGTGATAATCCTTGTATAATGGCTTGGGGTCATTACAAGGATACGCACCATGGGCTTACAACCTGTTTTATAGAAACATGGGCGTCATTTCCAGCATAACACATAGCCAAACAATGGTTGCCTTCAAGCACAAAATGGTTGGTTTTCTTCCTAGTACTCATCTCTTCCTTTGCTTCCCAAAATATGCATGAAAAAACTCTCTATTATGCATATGAATTTCCCTTCTTCTCCCTTTATTTCTTGACTCTCACTCTTCCCAAAGATGATTTTCCTTCATTCCACGCTCTCCAATAAATATGGGATATGACCTCTCACACCCACCCTCTTACATGAGTTACAAAATTGTCTTTGGGAACACTCAACAATAAATAGAAGTTTATACACAAGGATAA
This sequence comes from Picea engelmannii, assembly GCA_009831015.1. NCBI lineage: Eukaryota > Viridiplantae > Streptophyta > Pinopsida > Pinales > Pinaceae > Picea > Picea engelmannii. Next base: position 179,590 of record ML778747.1, read on the forward strand.
TAATTTCAAGAATGTGGGTTGGATTGATACCCATAAAAAATTCCCCTTTGGACCCCTCTCTCTTCAAGAATCATAGCCCCCCCCCCCATCATTTTCATCTCTCTCATATCGTAACCAGTGATTACTACTTTTGTTAATCATTTCAATGTTCTTAATATACAATTCATCTCCTGTGCATATTAATCAATATTGGGTCTTTTCCCTAATCATATTGGCAAACCAACCTAATTCACATTAATACAATTAGATTACAATTTGTGGGGTAAAAATGGGGATGTTACATTCCCCTCCCCCTTATTTTTTCACTATCCTCAGTGCATCACACCATACATTTTTAATACAATTACAATGTTAAGCTCTTCGTCCTTTAACAATATATAGTCCCTCCAACCTAATATCACATAGACATTTTAGCCTAAATATAAATACATAAGCACTCCATCCTCAAAAACCATAAACACATAGGCTCTCTAACCCCAAAACATAGATACATAAACCATTGGAATTATCCTACAACTTTCCCAATTTCCACCAACTTTCCCAACCCAAGGAATGTACCCCCTTCACTTCTCTTAGTTCATCAGGATGTACCATTCTTTTATCGGGGTTGATCCAAGGAATGTTCCCTCTTCATTGATCTTATCCATCCGGATACACCATTCGTTTATAAGGTTTTTTTGAGAACAGGTGATTGGGAATCTTAGTATTCAAAACTCAAGGGAACTCACTGCTAGGAAAAATACTAGTAAAATTAACCAACAACAATGTTTTTTTTGTAGTGCAACTCACACATGACTTCACTCTTCAGGCCTGAAAACCTGGTTCTTCGACAATGCAACTCCCACATAGGATTTCACTCTTCAAGCTTGACAACCTAGTTCTTCGACAATGCAACTCCCACATAGAAGTTCACTCTTCAGGTATGACAACTTGGTTCTTCTACAAGCCTAACAAAATTCTTCTCCTACAAGCCTGACAACTTGCTTCTTCATGTCTTACTCACCCTCTAGGCTCAAACATCCCTTTCACTGTTATACAGTTCCTCAGGTGATCCTTCATTTTCCAAGACATTCTTGCACAAATGAATGGCAACTTGATACTAGAGTTCCACTAGCAATTTATAACCTATGGAAATCATCCCATCTGCATCATATGCATGTAGTCAATATGAGACATCATCATAAAAAAATTTATTATAAATTTTAAAATATGTTTTGTATAGGAAAATAGAATTTTCTAGCATGATTTTTCTGATAATTATGTTTGGCTTGCGCAGTAGTACACATCGGTCTCCTTTATGGCCTTACATATTTTCCATATCCAATACCATTCTTCCTATAATTTTCTCAATTTCCATGCTACGACATGAATTGTTAGCATATCATAAAAAATTCCAAAATCTATTTTATATATGAAAAATAGAATTTCACAAGCATGATATTTCTACTCATTATGTTTGGCTCTTGTAGTAGTAGGAATTGGTATTCTTCATGAGATTATGTCATTTTCATATCCAAGGCTATTCTTCCTACAATTTTCTCAATTTCCATGCAACCAAACTAAATGTTAGCATATCATAACAATTTTCAATTATTAATTTCCCAAAACTATTTTATACAGGAAAAAAAAAATTCCCAAACATGAGATTTCTGCTCATTATGTTTGGTTCTTGAATCAGTTGGAATTGGTATTCTTCATGGGCTTATGTCATTTCCATATCCAAGACCATTCTTCCTGTAATTTTCTCGATTTCCATGCAGCCAAACGAATTTTTAGCATATCATAACAATTTCCAATTATTAATTTCCCAAATCTATTTTATACAAGAAAAATAAAATTTCCCAAGCATGATATTTATGTCCATTATGCTTGGCTCTTCTAGTAGCAGGAATTGGTATTCTTCATGGGCTTACACCATTTCCATATCCAATACCATTATCCCTACAATTTTCTCAATCCTCACTTTTCCAACAGATTGTTAGTACTCATGCACATTTTCAACAATTTATGAAATGATATTATAATTGTATTTAACTAGCAATTCAATCATTTCCAACCATTATCCATATTAAAATGGAATGAAACTATCATTCATGTACATGCATTATCAACACACCAATCCTTTCATAATGCAATCAAACTTTACCAATAAATAAAACCAGTGTGTCAATAATCATGGTCACATCTACACAATGCATCCTTGCATTGACTTTGGAATACCATATGTTCATGTCATGCATTCCATCATGGTGATTTGGAAAGTATATCCCATGCATTAACACAATATCCAAACTCTTTCCCATTTACATGTCTGATCATTTGGATACCTTCATCTTCAACCCATACACAACACTAGGAATATAATTCTCTTAGTGTGCTCCTATGTCAGTAAAGAGGTTGCAGTCCAAACATTGGTTATATAGGGAAAACCATTATACACTTGGATGGTGCTATAACCTTTCCATTTCCAACCACATCATGACCTCACACATGACCATTTATAATGGAATTCATTTCTACAACAAGAGTAATGTCTCCTATCTTAACTTGGTTATGATATCATAACCAACGTAATACAATATGCAATTAAATTTTACATAAATACATTCAATCATTAATAAAATTGGTATAATAAAGGCCCTTTTCCTTTGCACACCAATTCAATATTAAAATTTTGTTGAGGGAATTCTTACCTCAATTCCCTTCATCATTTATGCATCATAAAAAACCCCAAATGCATACTTGCATGACTGTTATTACATGAATTGATGCTCCTTGATCAACTGATACTTTGTAGAAAATCTCAGGCTCCCTTACCAACCCTTGATCAGCATTTTACCATCCTCATTTGTCTTCACATGGATGTTTTTCATATGCAACATCATTGTCAACATATTCATCCAAGCTATAAAAAATTTCTTGGCTACACAATCCATCATTAGTCTTATTCAAATATCACAACATCATTAATATATATATATATATATATATATATATATATATATATATCAGTAGACCAATGGCCACTCTTAGTCTACAAGCATGTTCAATCATGTCCATATGCACAAACACACATTCGTATGCATTAAGCATTAAATCTTATCATGCCCACTTCATGCACATGCATTCTATGTTTATCATATGCCTCATGCATTCCAGTGCATAATTATTTCAGCTTATTTATTTATTTTGTTGTTGTTGTAGATGGTCATCCTTGAATTCCTATCGATCATTGTTTCTCTGTGCACTATCATTTTCCTCATCTGTACACTATTGATAATAGAGGAATATTCCTTTCCTCTACCTTCTACCCAAGATTCCTACCATTAACAGTTGTTTCAGCATGTGTAGCCTTCCACACATGCATGTTTTTAGAATTTAATCTAGGATTCTTGGCATAAAAATAAAGCCTCCGTAGTCCATTGTTTAGCTTTCAACAACCATAAAATCATGGATCTAACCTTTCAATAGGGTCTTTATATAGTCCCTCCTCATGAGACTATCTCATCATGCAACTCCTTAATGCACTTCAATCTTTTTTATTGTTCACCATTATTAGCATGAGACTTCAAGGCATAAACATAAACATGTTTCCCTCTTCCATTATGCACATTAGTGCATACCTTTTTCAATTTTATTTATGTGGTTGAAATATTGTAGCTCCTTTTTGACCTTCTCTTCTTATTGAGCACCCCTAGCTAAGCTCAACTTGGCCGACTTGCATTTCCATCCAACCTATCCACTAGTGCTCCCATCTCACAGTTGCTTCCTTTATACAAAGAATCATGTTCTGTAGCATTTCACTTCCCTTTATAGCTCTTTGATTCTTCAATAATTGTACAAGATTGACCATCTTCCTTAAAGTTTGAATAGACCCTTCTAAATCATTTATTCCCATAATGTTTTCTTTATGCATCTATCGACACTCTTTATCATACATTTTCCTTCATTATTTCACCCCTGAAGTTCTGACATTTATACCATGTCTCCACTATGCCATTCTGATTAAAAAAAGTGGAGGTGCTACTGCAAATATACATATATGATCCTTGGATATGATGAACCTTACCTTTGTATATGCATTATGGAACTCTTTGTTGGACTACTATCTTCTTGGATTCCCAAATCCTCATGGTTGCACCTGAATTCATCTCTTAACATTGTTCATTATTTTCCCTTGATCATCTTTTGAATAATCCTTAGCATACCACTCTTTCTTCAAGTGTCTCTACTCATCCTTAATAACAATTCCAAACTCTTTCACCTGCTATGTAAACCATCGTACCACCTTTCATCTATACCCATTGCTCGTGTGTTATTATAAATTGTGGATGGGATTTCTTACCTAGCATCCACATTTGATATGCACAATTTCCATTCGGAAATATTTTGTTTGTTTATTGATTATCCAAATAAAACTTTAATATAGGTCTTCCAAACTTCTCATTGCACCAAGAAGTCTGATCCTTACAGCTTCCTAAAGAAACCAATGCACATTCTTGAAGAACTGACCCTGTCATTTCCTCATACCTGTAGATTTATATTGGATCTTCCACATATATATAGACCTCCTTATTAACCTTCTATGCTCCAATATCCCACACCTATGAATCTCCTCCAACCACTAGACCACCAACCACCATCCCACCCCGCACAATATTCTATCTAGATCCTCGTCCTGCAACTTTAGCTCAGTCCACTGAGCCATTGGACCATCGAACCATCGAGGAGATCACCACCATGCTCCATTTCATTCCTAATATATTTTTGGTCTGGTGAACAAAATCCTCTCGTAGGATCCATACCTTCACACCATTCTTCCAATGACAAGTGGTGGTAAGACAACTTTTCACAGGGTAACAGTTGGCATGTATGGAGGTTTACTAGACTTTGACTAGGAACTGAAGTGGAAACCAAAAATTACTCTATGATCAACCTCTGTCAGGTTGCATGGTTCTTCTTTCTTCATGCACAAGTGACAAAGGGTTCAGTTTTGAATATAAATTGGTCTGATGAACTCTTCCCCATGCATGTGGTATAAATAACACATTTTACAGATCGATGACCGAGGATCCATGCTAAGGCTCAATCGATGGTTGTTGAGCATTGTCTTCTGGGAGGAATAACTCTCGATTTCGATGCCCAAATCACAAAAGAGTGAGCTCGTTGGAAATCCAAGGCCATGGAGATTATCTTGGACAGAGTTTCCATGGCACAAATAATATTGTTGAACCATAAATCTATCCCCTCCAACGTTGTCTCATAGCAATTAATTCACTCAATAACTTTTAATTAAACTTCCATTGTGAAACATACCAAGATCAACAAACCATAAGTTCCTTTCATTCTGGAAACTCAGTCCCAATCCTTGGTTATGAGTCAAAGCCAATGGATCTCCAAGAACAATAGTTGTAGCATGTTCTCATAGTGTTTTCTCATTTGTCCTTGTTAAAGATTTATATACGAGAAATTTAACTCTCATACAATAATCCAATAATTTGTCATTTCATCACCAGATAAGAAATTGGTGAGATCCAAATTTCAAAGGTCACTTGCTTAAAATTGCTAAACTACTTACAAAATAAAGTTCAACATTCAAGTGTTTTATACACCTCTCATACTGAACAACAAAAAGATAATTTTACTCAAGAACTTGTGTCTTGTAGCAGGCTCTTGAAGGCTCGGTGCTATAACCTATAAATCTAATACCATTTTATAATGTACCCAACACCCATACTAAGTCTCGACACTATGAAAAACAAATTATCCTTCTAAATATGAATTTAAAAACACCCCATACATATAACAAAAAACCAAGGGGTAGCAGGCCCATAAACAATTATAGAAAATAATAATATGTTGATTTACACATGCATATACAACATTTATAAAAACATGAATTTTCCCAATATGCACACAACAAACATACAAAATTCAATAATCAATTTACACATTGGAATAATCATAATAAAATAACAGATCACTTATTCGTTTGTAAATATAATCCAATTGGTTGCATATGAAGGATGAACCTCTCATCCGTAGGCATTGTTGTTCCAAATATCAACAACGGGCAACCCCTAAGATGAGGCTATGAGTCCACAAGGATATTTTTCCCTCTGTTTTTTCACTCTCCACACACAAAAACCCCAAACCCAGGTTCCAAAATCCAACAACAGTTCCAATCCGCCAACTCTCTTCCCCACAACTTCCACAACCCAAGGAATTTACCCCCTTCACTACTCACAATCCCTCAAGTTGTACCATTCATTTATCAGAGCTTCCAATGCACTAGGTTGGCTAGGATTATCTTATCTTGGGAGTTCATGAACTCTTAGTTGCTTCAAGAGTGTTCACAACAGCCTTCACAAGGTTATTGAGCCATTTCCTCAATAGGAAAGACACTACAAAATTATAACTTGTTTTACAGGAAAATAGGCCTCATTTCTAGAATAACACACAACCAAACAATGTCTCCCTTTAATCACAACGTGGTTAGTGCTCATCCCAACACTCAACTCTTCCTTTACTACCCAAAATATGCATGCAAAAATTGCCTCTATTCTGCATACGAATTTCCCTTCTTCTCCCTTTCTTTCTTGACTCTCACTCTTCCCAAATATGATTGTACTTCAACCCATGCTCTTGAATAACTATGATATGTGACCTCTCACACCCACCCTCTTACATGAGTTAAAATATTGGATTTGGGAACACTCAATGACAAATAGAAGTTTATACGCAATGATAATAAAGGAATGTGGGTTGGATTAATACCCATAAATAATTCCCCCTTAGACCCCTCTCTCTTGTTGAATCATATTCCCCCATCATCTTCATCCCTCTTGTATCAAAGCCAACAATTACTAATTTTATTAATCATTTCAATGTTCATAATATACAATTCAACCCCTAAACATATTAATAAATATGGGATCTTTTCCCCAATCATATCGGCTCACCACCCTAATTCACATTTATAAAATTACATTACAATTTGCGGGGATTAAAACTAGGGATGTTACATAGACCTTTAATATGACCACTGTCCAAATAGAGAAAAACTATACTAGAGTGAAATTATACGAACACTAGGGCCTTAAATATGGTCATGGTCATGTGAAGTTTTGTTATCTTTGATTATATATCAAAATATTGGATACTGTGATTCTTGAAGGGGGTTAATTATATATTAAAATACATGAAAAAAGTATTGGGTATAAATAAGAACTAACTCACATCTCGTGGAAAGAAAAATAGGTTTTGTCCTAAATAATAACTAAAGTATGTAGATTAAGATATAAAAGAAGAAGGAAGAAGGGAAGAACTCGAGGGGTAAAAGAGAACATGTTGACTATATGTAAAGATATAGGTGAAAACAAAAGATAATTTACAATTGTAATAATTTTACTTCAAACATTATATCTCTGCGGTTTTGACCTTTTTGACGGGAATGATCTCCGTGGTTACTCTCGGTGATGAAAACCATGATAATACATAAATTTTATTTTAAATAAGTTCATATAAATTAACCTATATATAGTTTTGAATAGGAATAATACTTCTCTATGATTTTGAAAGAGATAAATTTACTTCGAACATTATATCTCAGCAATTTTGAATGGGAATAATACTTCTTTGTGGTTTTGACCTTTTTGATGAGAATGATCTTTGTTGTTACTCTCGGTGATGCAAATCATAATACTTCTCTATGGTTTTGAACTCTCGATGATGCAAATCATAATACTTCTCTATGGTTTTGAACTCTCGGTGATGCGAATAATCTCTGTGGCTTGATAAAAAGAATTAGACTCTTCAAAGATACAATTCAAACTCAGATAGAGGATAGATTTTTAGGGGTCAAGATTCAATTACAGAAAATGGAAGTTATAATTCACGAAATGGAAAAGAAAAAAAAATCAACCCAAGACAGATAGGTTGAAGAAAATCACAACTTGAGGGATAGGATTAAAGAGCTAGAAGAAAAACTAACCCACAATTTGACCCTCAGTAGTTTAGAAAACAAATTGGATATCAAACCCATCAAAGAGGAAATGAATAAGCTAATTGAAATGGACAATGAGCGTAATAAAATACCCTTGAACCTCATAAATTTTGGTATAAAATAACAACAAGAGGAGGATACACTAGAAATAGTAAAAGAAGAATTAAAAAATAAATCAAAAAGTGAAACAAATTACCTCATAGAAGCAAAGAGGGTAGAAAAAATAATTGATCACAAATATAGGTTGATTCATCTTAAAGTAAGTTGTAATGACTATAAATATAGCATACTCAATAAATCTTCGAGTTTAAAAGGGTCAGGAATATTTATAAATGAAGACCTCATTCCAAAAGACCAAGTTGAATTAAGGAATGAAGTTCAAAAGGTAAAAGAAGCCAAGAAAGAAGGAAAATGGTCAATAATTAGAAATCGAAAAGCTATTGTTAGTGATAGATACCAGAAGGATAATAATAAATTGGAATTTTGGACACTCGGGAACCTTTTTTGGAACTATCGTGGCTTTCCATGGAGCAAAGGTCCTATGATAAGTTGGATCTCGAGTGATATTGATATTATTTGTCTAGTAGAAACTTGGGAGCATGAAGAGTCTAAGGTCCCTAACATAGAAGTATTTGTCTTGTGGTCAGTGTGGATCAAAAATTACTATCATAGAGGGATAAGAGGCATAGATTGTTATATTAGAAAGATATTTTTTCTCACATTCAACTTCAGATCAACCCTCTCAATCAGTACATTTGGATAGAAGTTTCATACATCAATGCTAAGAAGATGTATATATCAATTTTCTATTTTGTACCTATTAATTCTACCTTTTATAAGAAAAACATTCTAGATAGAAATCGTCCCTATAATAATTTAGAACAAGATATTTGTAGTTTAAAAAATGAAGGTAATATCCTGTTGTTAGGAGACTTTAATGCTAGGATTGAAACTAACCAAGCTACTCTTTTAATAAATGATTCCAAACATAATCTTGTATGGCTATATGAGGACCATTTTTAGCTAATAGATACAAAAGAAGCTCAAAAGACCTAACTGATAATTTATTTGGGATTGAGCTAGTCAAGTTTTTCAACTCTCAAGACTCAATAATTTGCAATGGAGTAATGAAGTGGCCAAAATCCAACCAAATGAATTTTATTCATGGGATAGGTAGTAGTGTTGTAGATTAAGTGATATTTGACATCTCTTTTTCCAATCAAATAGTAACTTTTGACCTTTTAAATGACCATGAACCCAACTATGATCATATACCTTTAGCCCTAACTCTAAACTTTTCCATGCACAGGAGCACCATTGAATAGAATTCTAATAATCAAAGGAAACTTCTTTTTGACAAAATTAAATTTGACCTTTTCTTAAAGGATTTAAATAGTGAATTATATATCCTAACCTGTAAGGACAACATTGAAGACCTCTATAATAATTTTACAACTACCCTTTCCACTTCCATTAACAAGTTCTCTTTCGAGGTGTCCTATAAAAAGAATAATAGAACGACCAACCCTTGGTATGATAAAGAATGTAAAATTTATAGGAAATCCATTAGGGATGCTTCTAATGATTGCTTAAAACTTGATAAGATCAATATGTACAAATCCATAATTAAAATGAAAAAAATGTACTATATCAATAAAAGGAAAGAGCATCTTTCACAACTATCTAAGCTTGATCCTAAGAAGTTCTGGAGGAAAATTATAATCCACAATACTAAAGAAAATAATATGATTCCCTTAAGGGATTGGAATTCCTACCTTAAAATTGTTTATGAGTTCCCTAATTCCATGGACATCGTTCCTATTGTCTCTACATAGGATGAAATTTTTTCTTTGGATCACATAGATTTTTGGGTTAAGTGGCTTGAAAATGGGAAATCTAAGGACATTGAAGGCTACCAAGTTGAAAATTTTAAAATTGGAGGGCCTATCCTCATCCCTCACATACACAAGCTCTTCAATTTAGCAATCAAGTAGGGCTTCCCTAAACCCTAGATGCAAATCCTCATTGTTCCTATTTTTAAAAATGGGGATAGAAACATTCCCTCTAATTATAATACCATTATGATTAGCCAGATTTTAGCTAAGATTTATGGAGATATTTTGGAAAATCATATTAGTCTTTGGCTAGAAACTCACGGTAAAAGAGTTAAAGTTCAAGTCGGGTTTAGGAGATAGTTGTTGATATTTCTATATGAGATGATATCTGATCGATGTATTATTACAATGATGAGTGTTCCATATATAGAGAACATATGGTGATCATCCATGAAAAGATGCATCCCTTGGATAATCAATAACTATTTATTATTATTATTACTTATTATATATATCATTTAATGATTGATAATTATATTATTACTTATTAATCTTGGAGAATGTCTTCCCGATGTTGTCAAAACATCAACACTCCCTCTCAACGAGAGGGACATTCTTCATCATGCCAAGCTTGTCTTTGAATTATACAAACTTCACCCTAGACTCATGACACTTGTCTATCAGTCCTTGGAGATGTCTCTCTCCCACCTGAATCGAGGGGAAAATCCCCCTACGTCTCTCCCTCTGATCCAAATGACTCTCTCTTATATCAGGCTCACTCTAGTTCCACATTTGATAGCATCTAACATCTCAAGTATTTATCATTCATATTCAAATCAACATGAATAAGGAGAAAGACTACACATGGGCCATTCACCATCGGTACACCCTTGTGAGTGAGTGTCAACCCAATGCTATCTAACACATAAAAATCACCTCAAGTACCTCGAGTCCATATCACTCCTTGTCATGATCAAGGAAGGACTAAGCATGGGCCCATATACCATATTACACCCTTATGATAAATTTATCCTATCTCCCTTGGTTTGTATCCCAATATAGGAGAACGTTCACCCGATGCTTACTTGGGGCATTGTAGAAAAAGGTTTGTCACTCATGGCGCTCCCATGTGGAACTCTATAAGACACTCCCTCTAGAAACACCAGGGTCAACTCCCCATAGTGTGTGATGTCAAGGTCAACTCCCTTGACATGTCCTCATGTTCTCTCCATAAGGGACATTGGGTTATAATCCCAAAACCACTTATCCCTCTCGGATAAGTTTCCTCACATATCAAATCAACTAAGTCACAGAGGAGTACAATATGGAATTATAGAGGCTAATCCCTCTAGAAACACTAGGGTCAACTCCCCATAGTGTGTGACATTAAGGTCAAGTCCCTTGACATGTCCTCATGTGCTCTCCACAAGGAACATTAGGATATAATCACAAACCCACTTATCAACTCAACTTAGTCATAGAGGATTATGATATGGATAATGTATCAGGAAGCTGCAAACATCAACACTCCCTCTCAGCGAGGGAGGCATTCTATACCATGCAAATTTTGTCACTTAAGTACTCAAACTTCATCCTAGTAAGGGGTTTGGTAAGAACATCAACAACTTTCTTATATATAGGAAGGTAGTGCACCAGTACTACCTTCCTTCGCACCATGTCTCAGATGTAATGGTACTTGATCTCAATGTGTTTCAATTTATCATGAAACACTAGATTCCCTTAGAGGTTCACAAAAACCTTGTTATAATAATGAATAATGGTGGAATCTAGAACATGTCCAAATAAATTTTCAAGGATATTGTGAAGCCACACTTCTTCGTGGACTACCACACTCAATGAAATGTACTCTGATTTTGTACTTCTCAAAGCCATAGAAGTGTGTTTCTTGCTACACCAAGAAACCATGGTAGATCTGAAAGTGAAGTAACACCTAGAGGTGCTCTTCCTATCCACTGTACTCCCTGCCTAATTAGAGTTAGTATATCCCTACAATCTCATGTCAATACTGGAAGTATATCTCAGACCGTGTCCAACTTATCCTCAAAGGTATCTCAACATATGATTCACAACAATCTAGTGTTTTTGTCTCAGTTGAATCATAAATTGGTTAAGTGCACTCACTGCATAACAAATATTTGGTCTGGTGTTAACCAGATACATCAATGATCTAATCAGTTGTCTGTATAGGTTTGTATCAATATTGTCGGAATCGGAAGAAGACACACTTAGTTTCTTCAGATTCATCACCATTGGTATAGCCATGGGCTTATATTTGAGAATCCCAAACTTCTTCAATATCTCAATTGTGTACTTCTCTTCACTCGGGAAGATCTCATAAGTTCTCCACCACACCTCTAGTCCCAATAAGTAGTGAATCATGCCAAGTTCCTTCATCTCAAACTTAGAGGTCAACGCATACTTGCATTCATCAATAAGGCTCTCTATACCGATGAGGAATAAATCATCAACGTACAGGAACAAAATCAAGGACTTGCCATTAACAGTCTTGTAGTACTGGTTGGGATCAGCAACACTTTTTATAAATCCAAAACTCATCAGGTGTCCATCAATCCTTGCATAAAAATCTTGAGGTTCATGCTTGAGTCCATACATGGCCTTCTTCAACCTGCACACATGAGACTCCTCATTTATCACGAAACTATCGTGATACTCAATGTATTCTTCTTCCTCAATATCTCCATTCAAAAGGGTTGTCTTCACATCCATCTGATGTAGTCTCCAACCCATGGATGTTGTAAGGACATTAATTGTCTGGATAGAAGTGTATTGATCTATAGGAGAAAATGTCTCCTCATAATCTATTCCCTCCACCCGAGAGAATCCTCTAGCCACAAATATCACTTTGTGTCTCTTGATGCTCTTGTCATTTGTGTGTTTGATCTTATAGATCCACTTGGAAGTCACTACAGACTTCCCCTTGGGTCTCATAATAATATACCACACATCATTCTTCGTGATGGACTGATACTCCTCCATCATGGAATCTCTCCATAATGGTTGACTACATGCCTCCTCATAACAGGAAGGCTCGGAATCAATGATGTGGCTCATAGTTTCGAGGCATAGCACGAATATATTTGAGGTATCTTTCTCTCTTAGAAGGTACCACGAGGATTTCCATATCCTTTTGCCTCCTGCAGAGTCTGAAAATCCCATGTAGTTCTCTTCTGACCTACTGCAATATCTCTGGGAACATCAATTGGAGCTACATGATCAAAGAGATCAATTGGATCAATAGGCTCAACTTTCTCCCTTTAAAATTCTAGAGGGTGATGGGGATAAGGAACCATCTCTTCATTTCTCTCTTTATCAATCTCCATGTGATGTCCTCTAAATATCTTGAAGGCTACCTCCTCCTCAAAGGTAACATCTATGTTCACCTTAATCTATTTCTAACTAGGGATGTAGATCTGGTATGCCTTCGAAGACTCATTGTACCCCAAAAATGTACCCTCTCTTCCTGAAGGGTCTAGCTTGGTTCATTTCTCCTTTGGGCACATGAATGTATACTGGACACCCAAATATCCTGAAGTGTCCAACCTCGAGCTTCACTCTAGGCATCATTTTCCTCAAAGTCTTATGTGGACTTATGTTATGAACATGCATTGCAATCATGGATGCCTCTACCCACATAAACATAAGTAAATGTCGATCATGTTAAGTCATATTAGACCATACTTGATATATTGAGGTTCCCTCATGAAATCAATGTCTCGGGAAGTTGAAAACAACAATGCTCCCTCTCGAGTTGGAGGTGAATCCTCCTCTTTCTCTGCTCCCTCTAACATTAAAGGTAGATCTTCCTCATTCTCTAGAGGTAACTCAATATCTTCTCCCTCTAGATGTAGTACTGTCTCCCTCTCTAGGAGTACCTCTACATACACTGGAACTGTTGCCATGCCTTCTTCCACAACATCTCATGGCTTGACTCATGTACTGGGACTACTACACTTTCTCCCTCTAAGTCTCATAATGTGTTTTCCTCCTCTACTAGGTCTATCACTATAGTTGCACTACACTCGGTCTTGACTAGTTGTATCCATGATCATTGGAATTGTATCTTATATCTAGTATGATCCCATCATGGAGGTATACTAGTCCTAGAGACTTGCTATCTCTAAGCATCATCTCTGGAAATTCCTCTCCTTGACATAATGTTGGAAGGTCTTTCCCTCCATGTTTTCCTCTCTACATGGTCCAACTGGCTCCTTATTTCTAGGAGAACCCTAGTAAAAAATGGCTACTGCCACACCAACCATACTTTTGGTCCCTATTTCTTGAAGGATCTCCACTAATTCTATATAGAAATTGGGTGCTCTGTGTTTGTCAAGGATAACTTAAGCCAGACTATCCACAATTCCTATATGGAATAGGACCTCTCAATTATACACACATTCGCACGTGAAGGTGATTGTAACTATGGAAACAGTTTGTATAGGTAACAATATATGATCTCCAACCAAATATGTCACCACATTAGCCTATGTCATTAGTCTAGAGCACAAATATCTATTGGAATTATTGTCCTTATCGAACCACCCAATATCGAAAGTTATAATCTAGGACAACATCCTCTCTTGAATCATTTTCATGAGATATTCCCCCATAGATCCAAAGTTGTAATGTTGCAATAGGTTTACTGCGAACGATATCAATCCCTAGCTCACAAAAAAATGATGGAGTATTCTCTGATTTTGGATTTGATCTAGTCATGGTCCTTGAAGAAAAACAAAGATACCACGGTCCCCATGAAGAAGGAATAAACAGGATGAACTGCTCCAAAACCCAAAGATCCTAAACAACCTAATAGGGCATGCTTCCATTCTGGAGCATTTAAAAGAAACAGTCAACGGAATGAAGGCGCAGAAGGAAACTTATCTTCATTTTCCACTTCTTAATGGCCTTATGTCGATGTGTTCAAACTAGATATACTATATACACTAGAGATCTTCTCTCTTAAAGATGAGGTTTCAATATTGTCCCCTTTGGCTCTCTTATATTTCTTATCTATTGTAGCATGTTTCATTTTGCACCAAAGTAGTGTATGTCACATTGGGTCTATATATCATATCTTTATGTATGCATGTCTCTATCACTTGACCCACTTGAACCACTACAGTCATGTCCATGTTGGCAATGGTGGAGAGGCAACGAGAAACAATAAATGTTGTGTGTCCAGCTGAAGCTTGGTATAGAGCATCTTGAATGGTCTTCTTCGACTCAACATCCAGAGAAATAGCCACCTCATCAATAGGAAGTAGACAAAGGTATTTGAGCATAGCTCTAGCAATGGATATGATATTCACGATGTTAGAAATATTTACAAAAAATTCAAACTATCTCTCTCATTTTTCCGGGCTCTCTTGTGAGGGAGTCAAGCCCAGTTCTGCTTTGATACCATGTTGATTTTTCTATATGATATGATATATGATCGATTTATTATTACAATGATGAGTGTTCCATATATAGATAACATATGGTTACCATCCATGAAAGGATGCGTCCCTTGGCTAATCAATAACTATTTATTATTATTATTATTACTTATTATAAATATCATTTAATGATTAATTATTATATTATTAATTATTAATCTAGAAGAATGTCTTCCCAATGTTTTTAAAACATCAACAATAGCATTCAACATTGGACCATCTAGTTACCTTTAGGATCATTGCAAAGGAGTTCTACAATACTAAAACCATTTTTATTTTTATTTTGACTTTAGAAAAGATTTTGATACAGTTCCTAGGAAAAACCTTTGGGATAGGTTGGAAGATATAAAAGTTCCTTTTTGATTTAAGGGTTGTTGAAATAAGGTTGTATGAGAACGTTATTTCCAATTTTAAGAACACTTAGGGTTGGTGGAAAGATATTAACTGCAATATTGAATTCAAGCAATGTAGTCCTTTGTCCCCTACCCTTTATGGCATATACATTGACAAGTTAGAATATTGCTTGGAAGAAGCAAGTTTTGTTGGCCCTACTCTCATTGGTATAGTCATGAATATTCTTCTTTATGTTGATGATATTGTTTTTATGGTGAGGATTCCCCAAGATCTTGGAAAGAAACTAAGAATCCTCAATGATTTTTTCTACAATATGAGTATGATTGTTAATACTGACAAGATGAAGTTCATGATCATTAAATCCAATAAGATCACTTATGATACCTTCGTATATGACAAAAACAACTTGGAGGAAGTGAATTCATACAAATATCTTGAAATCAATATTCACCAGAAGGTCAACTAGAATTATATAATTGAGAAAAGGATTATTGGGGGATGGAAATATTATTATGGGATTGAAAAAAATTGTAAAACATCCAATATTTGGATATGGGATAAGAAGAAACTCCTCTTTGAGACTCATGTTACTCTTGTTATTATATATGTATGTGAATTCTGGGGATGTATTATATCTCTTGAATCCTAGAGAAAGATAGATAAAATCCAAAATAATTTTATAACCTATAATCTCATAATTAAAGGAAATACTCCCTATATCATCCTCCTGTCAGAGGCAAGTCTTTCCCCCATTGAGAGAATGGCTATGAATAGATACGTAATGTATAAGAACAAGTTAAACAAAATGGAATACAAGAGGCTTCCTAAAAGTGCTTCAAAATTCAGTCATAACCACCTTCAACTCAAGCGAGGATGGCATAAAGATGCCCAATCTTGGCTAATCCATTGGGGAATCATGGAAGATACCATTTTGTAGAATAAGGATACTATTAAAAATATCATAAACCAAAATTTAAGGAGAAAATGTGGTATGACAAAGAGTTAGAGGAAAAAATAAAATTAAGGTATGTTGGCAGAGGGGCAGACCCGGGGTTCAACGCTGCAACAACACACCAACAAAACCCTAACTACCGGCCCTTTCAGCAACACCTGTGAAGCAGATGAAGTCTCACCCAAGGTAGAAGAAGAGGTGGTTGCGAGACTCAGTTGTCTGCGACCTTAGTTGGGACACAGGTCTGTGATTATATTGCTTACAGAGCACTTAGCATTGATCATTCATCAATATTCAACCCTTATTATACTTCGTACATAGCACAGAGAATCACAACATTCACTTATATCTAAGGTATCTTAGTACTTAGAAACAGTAAAACGGATCAGATCCAGTAGATCAACACTAAGCATCTTCATACATATCATATCTACTATTCATACACATCTAATGAAGCACAAAGTGTAAGTATATCCATCTAGATATATCAAATCACTTTGCAAAAGCAGGGATAAACACATCAAATCAAAGCACAAAGCATAACACACAGATTTGCATGGTTCACCCCCACTCTGGGGCTATGTCCACCAACACTTCTTCTTTATTAGCGTCTTCAATTGGTTACAAGCACGAAGCCACCAAAACCTATTGCGCATAGGACAAAAGATCTACGCAGCTCACTAGATCCTTCTTCCTTTCCTTACAACACAAATCCTTCTATATCTCCACACAGGGACTTGCACTAAGCTCTGCAAGACCATAGAATGCACAACACCTTGATCACACAGATCCCACTTGGCACATAGCCTATATCACATAGATACAATATTCCTTTTTCTATTATTCTTACATTTGCCTATCCTTCTATTTATACATACAAAATGGGCCTAAGCGTGGGTAAACCCATGGCCTGACATCCCTTTCCCATTACATATTACCAAAACCCAAAAAGGGACCCAAAAGTGGGTTGAGATTATGCAATCTCCGCTTCGTCTGGTGCTCCATCTTCGACAGGCTGTCGAAGTCCCAAAAATGGTCAAATATGACCAAGTGCTCCCAAAACTTGGTCAAGGGCCAACAGGCCCCCAACACTCACATGTGACCCATCCCGAGTCATTCCAGTCTGAGCAATTCTGCCTCAAATGCCTTGAGCTTGGCTCAAGCTGCTTCGACCTACTGCAATGCTACGACCTCTTGCTCAATGAACTCCTGGATGAGTGGGTCATTGACTAGCCCTTCTAGGTGATGTTCTGTTGTGATGAGGACCTGTTCAAGCTCTTCTCCTTGGCTTTCAACTTCTTTGAACAATTGGCATGCCTTATCTTGCACTGGTTGAAGTCATTGAGATACTTCCATCACTTTGGTATGGATCATGTGGATCTATTGTTGTGTCGTGCACTGCTCTTGAAACCTCTTCATTCTTCCAACTGGTGTTAAAGCCTTTAGTTTCACCTATAGTGTATTTGTGTGTTTCTTTGCTTCTTGGAGCTGCGACTCCAGTGCCTGTAACTCTATATTTTCTGTGAGATTTTCATATGTCTGAGTGCTCCTAGAGCTCAGCTTCTTGGACTCTAAGGCAAGGGCTTTCATTCTACCAACTGCGCTGCGAGTAGTTTCCACTCTTAGATCTCTAATTTCTTGAGGAGTTTTGGGCACGATACGAAGTTCCATATCTGCGATGCGCTACCGAAGCTACTGGATTACTTCTTCGAGTTGAGCCACTTGCTGTGGGACTTGTTCCTCAATTTTCACTTCTATGATTGTCACAAAGTGAAGTGTGTTGTGAACCCTTTACCATACTTCGAGTTTCTCTACGAGAAACTGTTCCTTTTTTTTCTGTAGCGCTGCTTTCTCTTCATCCTATTTTTCTTATAGAGAGATCTTTTATTTTTCTGTAGTACTTCTATGGTCCTCGAGGTCTTTCTGAACTTGTGCTAAAGCTTGGGTGGTTTGTGCTATCTCTTCTTGAGCTTGTCCCAGCCGAGCTTTGACTATATCAACAATCTGATGTATTTGGTGTTATCACTAAAATTTTGTCTGCAAATGGTTACAAGAATCCAACATCTTCAAATAGCTATGAGTTCACCCATGGACCAAAATTACCAAAAAATCATTTACAAAAGGTCCAAAACTATACAACCAGTTATAAAATCAAGGTGCGCTATGACTACACAGGGCGCACGTGCACATGTTCCATCCAGAAATGTAAGAAAAGTGCACATGCACACGATGCTCGACTGTGGTCGCCAAAAGCCGTGCACACTTGAGAAACGGTGCATTTATGAGATTGGTCGGCCTCCCACCCACTTCTAGTTCAACTTCCAAGTTGATTTGACATCCAAATCTCTACTGGATTCAACTCAGTTGTTGGTCAAAGACCTAAAATTGCCCTAAACAGACCATTTTCACACTAAAATCTAGTTTCACAATACCTCAAAGTGGTGTTATAAAACAAGGCCATGGGTGCACTACATTTTCAATGAATTCATTTGCAAGGTTATGTTGTTGCTATTCTCTTGGGAAATCCTCTTTTCTCATCAAGAGCATACTAGCACCATTCCATTTGAGCAATCCACATCACCTTTTGAGTGGGTTAGCTTGAGATTCTTTCACCATTTCTTTCAAGTTTCAAAGTTGTAAGAAGATCTCAATTGTGGGGTTCCAAGAGCACTCACTTGGAGGAAGAAGAGACCCAAAGTCCTCTTTCTTCTCGGTGTTTTCTTTTCACTAATACAATCCTTTCCATTGGTGACATGAGTCTTGTTTGTTTCTTGTTCTTATGTCCTTATGCTCAATAGTTTAGTTGTTCTTTCCTTTCTTAGTTTAATCTTTTATGTTTATTTTTCTAACCCTTTCCTTCACTGTTGTTTTGCTTAGCTGACCCAACTAAGCTTGTAAGAACCTCTATTTTTCCCATTCAGGTGACAAAAGAGGCGCAATAGATTGGTGAATCAACTGGGGAAAGGTATCAATTTCCTACCCCATTTGGGTTTTTCTAGATCCTCTTTCGGTTTATTTAACCTGCAAGTACCTTAACTTCCCCAAGCCAACTTGCAAAACATCCAATTCAAAGCTAAATTGAGAGAATTCCATTCAAAATTTTCTTCACGGCTGTGTGACAGGTGTGTGCGGGTTTATTGGCCCACAGTCGTGCATTGTGTGCACATGCGCCAAAATTACTTTGTTATTCATCTCCTTCCGTGCACCTGTGCCCAAAAGTCTTTTTCGATTCGCGCATTGGCGCTCAATGTGCCTCTATCTACTCGGAGACCCACGCACCTATGCAGAAAAATACACATTGTAAGCCTTTTTGTGATTTGTGGAAGGCCCCTAGCCTTCTTAAAAATGATTCCATGCATGTTGTAATTTGCACCACACTTAGTTACCTCTCCATATAAATGGATTAGTCAAAACACATAGGCACTTAGGGGGTTTTAAATCATTATTTCCTCTTTTGCTTTTGCCACATGGATGGCTTGATTTGACTAAGAGTATAAGTTGGAATCATTTGTAATCACATAAAACTTGCATTGGGACCAGAAATCGGATAACAATCACTTAGTATGCTCTTCTCTCGCGCTTCAAAGCGATCTTGAGAATCAAAAAAAGGTTGTAAGACAATTTCATCTCCATTTAAAAGACTAAAACCTTTAGGAGAGGACAACAGCCCCCTCGGGACTCCTCTTAGTTTATTTTTCAAACACATCTCAAGATTGTAACAGGCCCATACATGCCCACATGCTAAAAAGATAGGATAGTGTTGAAATTTACTTTCTTAGATTAAATCACTAGGGAAGTTTAAAGGTTTTGTAACGGGCCCATACATGCCCACATGATCACAATCTAGGATAGTTTCAAATCTTTCTTAGATTAAATCACAATAAGGAGTTAAAGGAATGGTAACGGACCCACATGTCCACATGCTAGCTTCCTAGGGACTTTTGAATTCTTCAAGGTTGTACCGAAGGCATTTAGTTAATTAGGTAATCAACACTTTTAAGGACCAAGCGAAGTCCATATGTAGCAAGGTGACACCTAATTCATTAAAACATTGGCACACTTTCACTCATTCACACACAAAAGTCACTTATCACTCACATAGTTTTCATCTCGAAACATGGAGGTCGAAGTAAGTTTCCTCCAACGGGATTCTGAAACACCCCACCCTTTTCTTGACGAAACTATCCACTCCCATTTAACTTCAACAAGATTGGCTCACACCCCCAATCTCTCAAACAGCCACATCTAAAAAATTTCTAAAAACTCACTAATTTTTCCTCCATAGGAGGTGCCAAAAGAAATCTTTTAGCCTAGGTAGGATTTCAGGGATAGGCATCCAAATAACTTCCCGTTATCTGGTCCTCACATTGACAAAAAAAATAGAAGTTGTCAAATAGGTAACTTTAAATCCTCCAAGTCAAGTGTTCCTAAAACCATAAGGCATGGAGATACCTGTGAAGGGTTGAAGGCTGAGGTCTATTTGTTTTGTGCATTCCCCCTTGAGGCACCCACCTCTTGGACGAGATCCATCCCGTGACCCATTTCTTAGGCCAAAAATCTAAATGTCGCACTTTGACCAAGGTACCTAGTGACCAAATTTTAGGACATCTACCCAAGTGGCAATTGTGGGCTGCAATTGCACCTTGATCAGATTTTGTGTGACTATTGGGAAATATCGCCAGTTCTTTTAGGATATGCCCCCTCTACCCCTCATTATAACTGATCGCTTCATCCTTCACTAGTTTCTCTTCTGGTGGCCTCAAACCCCACTATCGAGTGCTATTGGAAGGTCCAGTGCTATTTTGAGAGGAAGGATGTTACATATTTTAGGACACGAGCATTTGTTTTCTTTGTTTCCCCATGCAGAAAAAATCCACTTATCCACATATGTGCTTCTTTATCAAAACACTTTATGAATGATGCACTTATGATTGCATTTGATTTAGATATATATTATGTAAAGTTCAAAAAATTGCGAGCAAAGGCTCTTGTTTATTTATTATTCTCACCACCATTCACACACATCCACTTAGCTAGTCGTACATCATAGGGGACCCACAGAACCCCCGTCATTCCAGGTGCTTGCTAAACCTCCCTCCTATTCTAGGGGGAGTTACTAGTCTTTCCAACTCATCGGCTCCACTTTCTCACACTCCTGTGAGCACCATTGTCTTAGGATCATCTTTGCTTGGTTCCACCTTACTTGGGTCCAATTCCCAAGGTCCACCATCCACTTTCTCTCCTTTACACGGAAGTGGGGGGCCAAATTCCTCTCACGGGGGAAGTACAAACCCACCTAGTCCCCCCCAAGGGTCAGGTTCACAAACCACTCACACCATGGCTGGAACTAACCCTCCACCACCACTCCAGATGCCATACTTGGCCTCTCTCAACATACCAGATCTAAGAAAACTCACAAATGATCCTATATTGCATGAACCCACATGGCCTGCAATGCCTACCAAACTACCTTCAAATATCCCCAAGTTTGAAGGAAAGGCAGGAGATGACCCTGCCAACCATGTCATGACTTTCCACTTATGGTGCTCTTCCAATAGCATTATGGATGATTCCATCCGACTACAATTATTTCAACACACACTCACTGGCCCATCATCCAAATGGTATGTAGACGAAAAATTAGGGTCCCATGCGACTTTCGAGTCCTTGGAAAAATCATTTTTGACCTTCTTCCAATTACCAATCCTCCATGACAACGGTCTTGAACTAATCTCTAATTTTAAACAAACCTCAGCCACACATATCACTGATCACATTCACGAGTGGCATCGATGACATAGTTTGTGCAAAGAAGAAACCACCAAACAACAATGTCTTGATTGGTTTCTTAGATCACTTTTCTCTCTCCTCGATAAAGATATGGCTTCCACCTTCCCTCAATCAGAAGAAGAAGCCATTAGTAAGGCTCAACAATATGACCTCATCTATTCACAATCAGGGTACTTATACACAGTACTTCCTGACCTCCCAAAACCCATGCCATTTGGCCAAGATAAACCTGGGATGTCTCACTCAATAGATGGATTGATTGGTAACACCACGCACCACAATCCATAACCCAAAAAACCACCAATGTATGTCACACCTCAATATATGTTGGCATATGGAGGAACCCCTTATTATCCCCCACCCCCTTATCAACAACCATACCCTATTTCCCTTCCTCTACCCATCAATGGGCCACCTCCAACACCCACAACACCCCCACCTATCCAAACAAGTTCTGGTACTCCCTCTACCTCATCTTATACTCTAAATACTAGCAAAAGTGCCACGCCTTCCTATGTACCTTATAGATCATTACCCCAAAAGAATCCATACTTTCCATTTCCTGGCCCTTCATAGCCCATGGCTCCACCACAAGGACACCCTCATGCTAGGGTGAATTTTGTTCAACCCTCTCCCATTCAGCAATATCAAAATTTTGAACAGCTGAATAGAGAAAATCCAACCCATCAGTCAAATAACGCCAAAAAGAAAGGCAAAAATAAAAACAATAAAAACCCAGGTCAAGGCAGAAATCACCCCCAACAGAACCAACCTACTGGGGGGAACCAGAACCAAGGGAATCAAAACCTGCAGGGGGGAAATAACAATAGATGTCAAGGGAAAAATAACAATAATATTCGAACCAACTTCCCTTGTTCCCTTTGCGGTGAGTTCGATCATTATACTCATCATTGCCCCCAAATCGTTGATTTTAAACAGATGAAAGACTCAGGAAATGGACCACATCCCATAGCACCACCTGCCCCTCAGCAGGCCCCACAACTATACATACAACAACCTCCGCCAGCTTTGCTGCAGAACCCCATTCTGCACCAGGGTGTGATGAACACCCAACAGGACATGCAGCCTATCCCACCACAGTTGGGAAAATATAACAACCTGAACAATCCCACAGATCATACTATCCTCCTCACTAGCAAGGAATAAGTCCTTCTACAGACACGTAGTCGTCAATATTGTGCACTCGTAGAGTCTCCTCCCACTCCCCCAGAAACAATCCCAGCACCAATAGGACCCCCTTTGATGATCCCTCTCCCTAACACGGAAACACCTCTTCACATCCCTCTCATCCCATTGTGCAAGAATGTCCACAACCTGCAAGCAAGGGAAGCTCATAATTACAGCTTGGTCGATGACTTAGCACAGTCCCTGGCTACCATGTCAATCTTAGAAGTAATTCAAAATTGTCCCACTCAATGAAAATCATTACTTTCTGCCTTGGGGGCAGTCGACCCTGCTGATACCCAACTCATCACATTTGATCTCGATAGCAGAGAACCTCACTTCCCCGCTCTCATCGCTTTTCAAATCCCCAATAAAATTCAGAACATTACAGTTCATCAATGCATCACCGATGAAGACACATCCACATGCATCATGTCCAAGTCTGTATGGAAGAAACTTGGTTCCCTCGAACTCATACCATCTGCCATTACCTTAAGAGCTTATGACGGATGACCATCTTCTCCTAGAGGGTTCTTCCAAAATGTCCCTATAGAACTCGGGGGAAAGACCATTCTCATTGACATTGAAGTTATCAATGCCCCACTCAATTACAATATCTTGTTCGGTAGTAGCTACATGTACGCTATGAAGGCAGTTGCATCTTCCGTCTTTCGAACCATGATGTTCCCCCATAATGGGAAGATCATCACAATTGACCAAGTTTCACATTATGAGCCTAACCCTTATGCCAACATCGATAACATTCTCCCTCTCATCGACACTAATCCTGAAGCGTACCCACTCATCGAAATGGGGCCCAGAATTTTCAAAGACCCGTCATTGTTAGGAACTTACCATGGTGCACCACTGCTCCTTCATCCTTCCAATAAGGTATGTGTCGTATCGTCCAAAGGAACTAACATTGAGGATACCCTTCCTCCCAGGGAGGTTTCTCTCATATCTAACGTCCCACTAGTTGCAGATCCCCTCCCTCATGAGCCACCTGCGAACTCATCGACTCCACTAGTTCATGATTTCACCTCACCCCAAGGACATATCCCAGTTTGGGAGACAGTTCCCCAAGCCATTACTCAAATCCCCTTATTTTACCCTCCACTGGGCATAAAAGCTTTCCAAGTAGCTGCAATGCTTACCCTCCCTAATATGGTGCTAGCAATCCCAGTTTGGTATTTATATCCACCAGAGATGGTTCCTAAACCATCCCTTCCCCCCCAAACAGAAGGAATCCCAATGCAGATTCCCATACTCACTCCCACCATACCCTCTACACCCACACTCACTAACCTCCCTACCACAGCTGGGGGCAGGTGAAAGAAGAAGGAGCCCACAGCTCCACTTCCCCCACACGTCCAACCTTCTTGCATGCTATGTGAGAAATATGGACACCCAACCAACAAATGTCGATCTTTACCTGAGTTATGTAACCTAATTCAAATCAATCAAACACCATCATCGTTCGTCACTTTAGCAAGTACTGTCGCTACCTCCCCTAATGTAAGTAGCAAAGGGCTGCGAACCAAATTCACTTTCGCCATATGTTCAGAATATGGCCATTATACACACCATTGCCCAGCGCTACCCCAATTCCAACAGACATTAGTAGCAGTACGCCAAAGCTTCCAGCATGAACCCAGTCTAGCTACATCATCCCCATGAAACATCACTGACATCCATTATGTCACGACTTTAGTCAACAAACATATGAGATGCCCTTGCTCTCTATGTGAATCCTTAGATCATTTTACATATCAATGTCCTATGATCATTGAATACAGGCCACACCAAATGACCCTGATTCAAACCTCTACACCCCCCATAGAATCGAGGATTAACCTTACCTCATCACTAGAGATTCTTCACATTATTTCTCCTGAACCAGAAGCACTCCCTATTCCTCTGTGGTTCTTGGATGAATTATACGAGGATTTACCCCCAAATCCCCCCAATTCTCCCATTCATTTCCCCACGGAAATTTTACGCCCAACTACCACTAATAATCCTCAATATCTCGATATTTGGTTTATGTCGAGTGAACCATCGCAATCTCATTGCATCATTCCCCCTGCTTCTTCATCACCAGAGGCCAACCACATAGTGACAGTCATCGATATCACTCTTTTTGATCCCTTGTATTCCCGACAAGTCTACTGTGATGAGGACATACTCGAGGAATTAACCACCCCCGACTACCCATGGGATGCGCTACACCATAGAGCGCTCTTCTTTTCACAGGATGCCTTCATGCCTCCTAACCAGCACCCCATATACGCAGTCAAAACCAAGGATTTTATCCCATCAGAGCATATCAACTAGTTCAACAACCCCATCCCTACCCCTGATGCTTTTGAAGAAGACAATATGGCCAACATCTCCCCCACCATCAAAATCGATATTTCCATCAAAAATGGAGTCGTCAAGGAAATCACCATTGGCGTCGCATGCACTCCTCAAGAAATCACCACCTATAAAGGCCTCTTCAAGACTACCGAGATATTTTTTCTTGGTCATACACAGAGATGCCTGGCCTTGATCCCTCTATTATCGAACATTGCATAGACACCTGGCTTGATATCACACCGGTTCGCCAAAAACAATGACCGCTACACCCGTCCAAATTCGTGGCTATCAAAGCCAAGATTGACAAATTACGTGCTGCTAGGTTCATCTACCCCATTTCCTATACCTCATGGGTTTCCAACCCTGTACTCGTTAACAAAAAACAAGGCACTATCCGTGTATGCACGGAATTTAGCAATCTCAATCACGCCTTTCCCAAAGACAACTTTCCAACACCTTTCATCGATCAAATTATCGATGATTGTGCAAGCCACAAGGCATTATCCTTCATGGACGGTTTCTCTGGCTATAACCAAATCCAAATCCACCCAGCCAATCAATACAAAACCGCATTCACCACCCCTTGGGGTACTTTTGCATATCATGTCATGCCTTTTGGCCTAAAAAATGCTAGCGCAACTTTCCAACGGGCTATGACATACATTTTTCACGATCTAGCTAATATCATCCTCGCATACTTAGAAGACCTCACAGCTCGATCCAAAAAACGCACCCAGCATCTTGATGATTTACGGATCATCTTCCAATGGTGTCGTCAATACAACATCCTCTTGAACCCCCTCAAGTGTGTGTTTTGCGTCACTATTGAGCACCTCTTCGAATTCATTTTTTCCCAAAGCGGTATTACCGTGGATCCCCTCAAATTCCAAGCCATCACAGAAATCCCACCCCCCTGGAATTTACGCCAACTCCAGAGCCTACAAGGAAAAGCTAACTTTCTATGGCGATTTGTCCTAGACTATGCCACTCGAGCACACAGTTTCCTTCGCTTACTACGCCACGACATCCCATTCCACTAGGATGAACATGCCCAAAAAGCATTCAACGATATTAAAATGGCACTCTCCAACACCCCTTTAATTAGTTCACCCAACTATAATCGTGATTATATCCTCTACATATTAGCATCTGTTGTCTCAGTAGCAGGAGTTCTTGTTCAAATCGACGATGACGATCATGAGCATGTCATTTACTACATTAGTAAAAACCTCTCAGGGCCACCCTTGAAGTATAATCATGAAGAGAAACTAGCCCTTACAGTTGTCCTCACATTCCAGAAACTGCACCATTACATTCTACTTCGCACAACCAAAGTCATAGAAAATTCCAACCCCATGCAATACTTGCTCAGTCGTCAGCAAATTAATGGAAAATTTTCCCGATGGATCATTATCCTTTAGGAGTACGATCTCGAATTTTCAACACCCAAGAGCAAGAAAGATCTCGTCCTCACCGAACTTGTCACAACCCTCCCCTCCGATACTACCAGTGCCCCCGTCAATACCGACTTCCCCGATGAACATCTCTTTTACATCACTTCGGATGATCCTTGGTATAGCGACCTCCTCATCTACCTCCGAACCCAAAAGTTTAGTAACCACCTCTCATGAGATGATCGTCATCATATTTTCCACCAGGCCCCCCACTATCTCCTCATTGGAGATATCTTATATCGGCGAGGGGTCGACACCATACTCCTTCAATGCTTGACTATTGACGAGGCCGATAGAGTCTTGAATGACTTCCATAGTGGTGTGTGCGGGGGCCATCTCTTGGGGATTTCCACTTCTCATAAAATCATCCACGTAGGTTACTTTTGGCCTACATTGTTTCACGATTACATTCATGTCGTGAAGAGATGCGATAAATGTCATCTTTATGCCAACAAAGCATGAGCACCACCTGCTCTTCTCCACCCAGTCATTACTACAGGCCCCTTTTGTAAATGGGGCACTGACTTCATGACTTGTAACCCCCCATCCAACAATGGACACAAATACATCGTTGTCGCAATCTATTCCTTCACAAAGTGGGTTGAAGCCATGCCTACCTTCAACAACACCACTGACACCGCAGTGCGTGTTTTCTTTAATCACGTCATATCCCGCTTTGGAGTACCACTCCAACTAGTCTCTGATCACAGGAAACATTTCAAGAATGAGATTTTTGTCGAACTCTCATTCCAGTTAGGATTCTCCCACGAGTTTGCCTCACCATATTACCCTCAGTCCAACGGATAGGTTGAAGCAGTTAACAAGGTCCTCAAGACCATGTTACAGCGCATGGTTAACAAACATAATACCAATTGGCACCATATGTTATTTTCCGTGCTATGGTCTTACCGTACGGCCGTAAAAATGACCACTAGTTTCACACCATTTCATCTAGTCCACGGGGTGGAGGCCACTCTTCCTATCGAGTGCGAAATTCCCACCTTACGCACCGCAATTGAGCTATTACCCGACACTACTCCAATGGAGCAGTGTTTGCTGAACATAGAGTCCCTAGATGAAGATCGTTGATCTTCATTACAGAACAATGAGGCAGCCAAAAAACGATCAAAGGCCACCTTTGATCGCCATGTCAACCTCTGCTCATTTTAGGAAGGTGACCTCATCCTTGCTTATGATATTACTCACGATACCCTCGGTCATGGAAAATCTGAGTCACTATGACATGGCCCCTACATTATCCAACATTGCCTCACCAAAGGCACATACATCATGGCTTCCCCTGAGGGCCTCTCTCTCAAAGAACCCGTCAACAGGTTATACTTAAAGAAATTTTACGCCTAAGCGTAGCCATTCTACATTAGGTTATTTCTTTTATAGTGTTTTTAATCTTTTTTACATACCCTGTCCAGGTAAGCATGCTCATGTTCAAAATTATCTTATGTTTGATTCTCTTTAGATATTGTTCACATCGGGTTTTTGGTTTTCATGTGTGCAGGTACTTGGTCATCATACACCAGCGCAACCCCTTCAGGTATATAATCAACACTGGCATGTAATCATTCCCTCTGAATCTCAATTGCATCTCCCTTCACACCCTCTGAAATCTGCCTTTAGGGTCCCCATATCCAGCTTTGCAGTACCGCCACCTCCATTGCATTTTGGGTACTATCACCCGGTAGCACTCTCCCCCACATGAGTTGTCCCATTCATAGACCCCTTGGCACTTTGACATTCATGCTTTTTTCAAGCCTTTAGAGATGGGAGTCCCGATAGTCTTACATCATGTCATGAATCATCCATATACTCCTCCTCATTTTGCTAGCCTTCCCAATGGACTCCCAGGGCACTTCCTCACGGATTATTTTCACTGCACTCCTGCAGCATCATTTACCCATCATCAGTTTGCCCATCCTTAGATTTCCCTCCATACATTTCCCTACTACAGAAACTAGCCTATGGGGCCCCCACACTCCACTTGTTTTTTTCCACCAACTTGCACCATCCCCAGGCCAAGACATCCTACATTGGGACCCCATTTCTGTATCTACATTATTATCCCCATAGATTTTTTCATTCTTTTTGTAATGAAGTCGTTATTTTCAGCATGTTGCATAGCTTTTTGTCGTCACCTTTGGCAACCTTCCTGGCAAACGCAACCCATGTATACCTTGGTTGGGGCACTCCTTATCATCTCCTCCTATTGACATCATCCATAAACTCCAAGTATCCCATAGGCCACCTACCTCTGCTCTCTAAGTTTGTTCACTTTGTCCCGCCTCTGGCACAACTTATCCCATGTCTTGTTGTCCCCCTGACACTCAACTTAGTTGAACAGTTGCGGCCACTTATACTTGGCATATATCCCCAACCAAGGATAGTCTTGAGTCTCCACAAATCTTGACTTCGTCCATGTACCTCCTCAGTTCCTAACCTCACCTAGTAGATTTATCGAAGCCCTTTGCTTCTTGGATTCATGTCCCCCTATTTGTCGACATCATCACAGTTTCCAGAAGGGTGAAAGTATCTTGGCTCTCATTACCTTTCCAATGAAAAGTCTTGGATGGCACAGGGAGACCCATCATTGCTCCCTGCTGTCGTTGACCCCCATAACATTCGACTTCAACACTTTCTCATGTTACGATAGGTCTTACTTTGCGAGTATTGTAGTTGTTTCTTATATTTTCCGAAGACCTCTGAACTTGGCTGGGTTATCAATGCCTACAGAATCCATGATACTTCTTACAGGTGTCATTAACTACTGTTCAGAGTATGTTCCTCCTCAGAATTGTCCTCTGCCTTTATCACAACCGCCCCCGAGGGCACCGTAGTTGTCTACATCAACACACAGTTTCAGTTACTATACAACACCCTTCTTTTTGAGTTACATGACACGAGCATGGGGCATGCCCGCCTCGTTTGTACACAATTTATTTTACATACCTTATGGAAGGTTGGGTCCTATAGGTTCCCTTCTCCCTCCAACGGGTCACTCTTGATACTCTCACTATCGCTCTTTCTTACAATAGTACCCTCAGTAGAAGAAACATTGATGAGCTTTGGCTATATGTATGCTCCTAACCTCATCCATCAGGGGGCATCTGTTATCACTGAAATTTCATCCGTAAATGGTTACAGGAATCCAGCATCTTCAAATAGCTATGAGTTCACCCATGGACCAAAATTACCAAAAAATCATTTCCAAAAGGTCCAAAACTATACAACCAGTTATAAAATCAAGGTGCGCTATGACTACACAAGGCGCACATGCACATGCGCCATCCATAAACGCAAGAAAAGCGCACATGCACACGATGCGCGACTGTGGTCGCTAAAAGCCACTCACACCTAAGAAACGGCATATTTATGAAATTGGTCAGCCTCCCACCCACTTCTAGTTCATCTTCCAAGTTGATTTGACATCCAAATCTCGGTTGGATATGACTGGGTGGTTGGTCAAAGACCTAAAATTTCCCTAAACAGACCCTTTTCACACTAAAAGTTGGTTGCACAATACCTCAAAGTGGTGCTCTAAAATAAGGCCATGGGTGCACTACATTTTCAAGGAATTCATTTGCAAGGTTATGCTGCTACTATTCTCTTGGGGGTTCCTCTTTTCTCATCAAGAGAATACTAGCACCATTCCATTTGAGAAATCCACATCACCTTTTGAGTGGGTTAGCTTGGGATTGTTTCACCATTTCTTTCAAGTTTCAAAGTTGTAAGAAGAGCTCAATTGTGGGGGTCCAAGAGCCCTCCCTTGGAGGAAGAAGGGACCCAAAGTCCTCTTTCTTCTCGGTGTTTTCTTTTCACTAATACAATCCTTTCCATTGGTGACATGAGTCTTGTTTGTTTCTTGATCTTATGTCCTTATTCTCAATTGTTTAGTTGTTCTTTCCTTTCTTAGTTTAATCTTTTATGTTTATTTTTCTAACCCTTTCCTTCACTGTTGTCTTTCTTAGCTGACCCAACTAAGCTTGTAAGCACCTCTATTTTTCCCATTGAGGTGAAAAAAGAGGCGCAATAGTTGGGTTGTCTCATCACCTAATTCTGGTGTTCTTTATGGCAGGGGCACAGTGGAAACTGCACGGTTAGACTATATTGCTTGTGCTCGTCCCTGATGCAACTGAACACTTCCTCCTGCTTGGCTTCCTGCTTTTCTGTTATCTCTAGTGAAGTATCATTCAGGGAAGCGATTATGAAGTTGAAGCCATCCGGAGTGAGAACAGTCTCAAACTTGGTTCTAGTTGCCTTAGATTTCTTCCTAGATGAAGGCTTTGGTGGGGTAACCTTTCTTTTCTTGGAGGGATCCTCCTCCTCTCTAGGCGGTGTAACTTTTCCTTTATTTTTCTCGACCTTTGTCTTACCTGGATCTCCACCATCACCTCCCTATGCAGGTGAGATCGAAGTGGTCTTCGTATAAGTATTTTTGACATATTGAACTTCTTCATCTTCCTTGGTCTTGCTTGGTCCAGGGGTATCATGCACAAGTTCTGGACTGTCTATATCAGAAATCTCCACGGGGTATGCTGAGATGAGGAGGTCTGTTGACCACTCCTTGGTGATTTCTTCCAAGTCTTATTCTATTAACTCATAATAGGACTGTAACTACTGCTTGTGTTCATCAGCGCGCGATGTGATGTATATAAAGTGCTTGTCTGTGCTGAACTTCATTAGGGACCGAAACCTGTAGAGGGTGTTCAGAGTGATGTGCGGTGTAGACAGGATTGTGATCTTCAATTGATTGTAGTAGGCGTGGAAGACAGCATTGTATTTCCATTGCTTGTTCATATCACTCGAGTACCACAAGGTACTGAACTTCACAACTAAAGGCTCAAAGGGCTCAACATCCAGGAAGGTCACACCTTTCGGCATCTCCCATGCAATGAAATATATCAATATAAGAAGCCATCTGAAGTGGAACTCATATCCTTGGTCCTGCTCTCCTCTACAATCAAGCTCTAGTTGGTTCATGAGGTACTACGCCCAATTCATCTGTAGTTCTTCTGCGCACTTCCCAGTGAGGTCAACAATGAATCTAGTTACTTGGGTGGGTCAGTTCTTGCGAACTAGCTTGCTTGCGATCATCTAATATGCGAGGTGCACTGTGCCACTCTAGATAGAGGCTACCTTGTAACCTCACGTACCCTTCTCTACATCTCCATAAGTTTCTTTGATTCACTGGTCTAATGCTTGATCTGAGGTCTTTCCAGGGTAAAACTCATGTGGGTCAGGGCCCTTCATGCTCAGCCCTGTGATATAATTGATCAAGGTTGGATCCACAGTGATGCAATGGTTCAACCATAAGTAACCTCTGTGGTAGCAGGACAACAACAATTTCACGCATGCGTTTACTTCTTGGTGTCGGCCAAAGTGTGGGATATTCATCACATTAAGAAGTGTGGACTGCTTGAGGCTCTGGGTCCATGGCTACAGGATAATCTTTGAATTCTTTCCTTTGGTCCTATTCAAGTACTTATGCGAGGCAAGCATGCTGTAAGATTTTCGGTCTCTAAGGTTGAAGTCAATAAATTTTAGTGTTGCGATCTTATCCTGGTCGGCGCGAACTACGTGCACCCCTTTCGGAAGGTATGTAGTGATCATGGCATATTCGAACTCTCGAGGTACACTGTCACAATTGATGGCACCACTCAGAGGGGGTATATAGGCTGGTAGAATGCTTGGAATCATCATGGCATTGGTGAGGTCATCTATGTGCTTAGTACGTTTCTCATTGGCTGGCCAGGACGGACCGATGCGAGCAGTGGATGGAGAGGCTACCAATCCTCTCGTGGATGATGCCTGTAATCCTATGGATAACTCTTGCTCCAACATGAATCTCTTAGTTCTTAGCTCAAGGAGAACTTCTATTACGGATTCTTCAGTAGCAGTAAGCTTGTCGGACATACGTGCTCAGGATAAAATAATCAGGTTCACGACAGTCTTAGACACTGCACTAGATTGAACAACAATAGCATAATGAGCATTGTATGCAATTGCTAGTCTATAGGCTTCAAATTCTCAGTTGGAAAAAGTGTTTCGCGTTCATGGCGTGATGAGATAAATAGGAAATCTTGGCAAAGGTTTACTTACAATGGTTATTAGCCTCATTAACTCTTCTTCTTTCCATTATGGCGGGGTCCAACGGTCTAGTGGTGAACCATAAATGCTTTTCCAGTCATTCGGAGTAGCATTCGAATGGATATATAGGATTTCAATGGCTATATTGCTTCGCCATAGCGAAGTGGCATATGTCGTTGTTCTGATATCCCAATGAAGCTCCAATTCTGTAAGATTTATTTTTGTGAGGTACCCTCTGGAACCTGTTGTAACTTCTCAATATTGACCTTCTTCTTATGTAGCTTCCTAGACTTTTTCCTCGTGAGCTTCGTCTCAGTGGTTCTTTTCCCATTCTGATTCTTATTTTCCTTGGGAATGGTCATAAGGATTCTAGTGTATCACTTCTTCTTTATCTGGGGTAGAAATGTCAGCCTTCTGTATGTCTTCCAATGTTCCTGTAGCTTCGATATCTGGGCTTCTAGTCAAGTAGCTTCGATCTGTTCTCCTGTTCTTCCATCAACTATGCAATCTTTTGGGTCATGAAATCTTTTAACTCTTGTCTCTTATATTCTAAGACTTCTTCTTCTTCCTTCTTTCTAGCGTGATCTCTCTCAATCCAAGATTTTCCTAGTAACATGGTAAACGGGGCACTGTCTTCAACGAATTTAATAATCTCAAAATCTTCCCTTGTCGAAGTTCCATCGAATGTCACAGGTATCTGAGCAATATTTCCACATAACATCATCAGTTTTCCTCTGAATAGTCCTATTCCTCGTAATGAAGGGATCAGATCAGGCTTCCCTATAGCTTCCCAAGTTTTTCTGGCATAATGTTCACTTGTGTCTCTTCATCAAGGACGGAGTCAATGTCGAAGTCTCCTATTCTTTCTTCAATGCATTATTTTTCTTTGAAAATATGATAGTCTAACATATCGTTGGTCATTCAGGGTCTCTTTCATTTGTATCAATACCTTCTCTGATTCTTGCTAGGTTTCTGCCTCTTCTGGATCTGCCTTAGGGTTTTCCTGATTCAGATTCATTTCTTCCAGCCTAGCGATCATTCTAGGGCAATCCAATACCTCATGGTCCATAGCTTTGCAACAAAGACAACTAGATAATATGCCAGGGAATTCCTTAGAAATATGTCCAAGTCTTCTGCAATTGTAACAGAGGGGCACTCCTCTCTTTCTTTTAAATGATTCCCAACTTCTTCTATACTGCGCACTAGGATCATGGTAGCTAATCTGCAAAAAAATATTTCTAGGATCCTGCATCCATTTGTTAGTCCAAACATTTTTTCTGTGCATAGGTATAACATATCTATCACTATTCTTATCATATCTACTCATATCAAACCTTATTTCATCTATCAGTGCCCCAGTTTTCAAACTAGGATAAACGCTATTAAACATACCTAGATCCATACCTTAGAAACAAAAAATTTCACTTATCTTACTTCTACAGAGCACAAAGCCTCCAGATCTAAAACTTTTAACTACTCTTACCTTTATCAAAGCACTGAGCTTACAAATCTTACCTCTTTTCTATAGATCTGACCTCTTTTCTTCAGAAACTTCCACTTTTACTTTTCTTGGAGCACAAAGCATTCAGATCTTGCTTGTTTTCTTCAAATCTGGCCTTCTTTCTTTAGCACAGATCTTTTCCTATCAAGTGGAATACTACACACTAGGGCATATATCCAAGCACAAAACTTCCATAGTTTCAGGATGAATATTTTCACAAGGCTTCTTCTTCCTCAGTTCCCATCAATCACAGTTTCACGTCCCAGCAACAGAACCATTTGTTGGCACAGGGGCAGACCCAGGGTTCAACGCTACAACAACGCACCAATAAAACCCTAACTACTTTCCCTTTAAGCAACACCTGCAAATCATATGAAGTCTCACCCGAGGTAGAAGTAGGGGTGGTTGCAAGACTCAGGTGTCTACAACCTTAGCTGGGACACAGGTCTGTGATTATATTGCTTACAGAGAACTTAGCATTGATCATTCATCAATATTCAACCCTTATTATACTTCGCAGATAGCACAGAGCATCGCAACATTCACTTAGATATAAGGTATATTAGTAATTAGCAACAGTAAAATGGATCAGATCCAGTAGATCAGCATTAAGCATCTTCATACATATCAGATATACTATTCATACACATCTAATGAAGCACAAAGTGTAAGTATATCCATCTAAATATATCAAAGAACTTTGCAAAAGTAGGGATAAACACATCAAGTCAAAGCACAAAGCATAACACACAGATTTACGTGGTTCACCCCCACTCTGGGGATATGTCCACCAACTCTTCTTCTTTATTAGTGTTTTCAATTGGTTACAAGCACAGAGCCACCAAAACCTACTGTGCATACGACAAAATATCTACGCAACTCACTACATCCTTCTTCCTTGCCTTACAACACAAATCCTTCTATATCTCTACACAGGGACTTGCACTAAGCTTTGCAAGCCTATAGAATGAAAAACACCTTGATCACACAGATCCCACTTGGCACATAACCTATATCACATAGATATAATATTCCTTTTTCTATTATTCTTACATTTTCCTATCCTTCTATTTATACATACAAAATGGGCCTAAGCGTGGGTAAACCCACGAACCAACATCCCTTTCCCATTACATACTCCCAAAACCAAAAAAGGGACCCAAAAGTGGGCCGAGATTTTGCAATCTTTGTTTCGTCTGTCGCTCCATCTTCGACAGGCTATCGAAGTCCCAAAAATGGTCAAATATGACCAAGTGCTCCTGCCAGAGTTAAGCACAAGGTCACGTGAAGTTGGTTGAAAATATTATTCTCTAATACCTTCCTAGATTCACAAATTTTTCTAGGGTTCTATTCATATTTGGGGGTCTCTCTAGTACCTTTACCTCCATGAGAGACGGTGCTTTCAAAATTTCAGGTTTTTTTACCCTACCCATACAGTGGACCGGACTTGCGACTGTTTTCTTGCGCACTCGTTATATTGTGGGGACTCTAGTTGCTTGACATAGATAGCCACATAAGTTAATTTCAGGGTTTATTCTACAAGTACCCTAAGTCAAATAAGGGTTGGACAACACACAACCTTTATGGAGGATTACCTCTTTGAGGGTATCTGACTGACTACGTTGTTAAGCCCACAAGGTCGCTTATAACTAATTCTGATACCTCCAATATTTTCAAGGGATTTGCAGGTCCCTCTTGGGTGAGACATAACTACTCTAGTGAGGGAGGCCCCTTTTTCATCCACTATATCTTGTTTGTGTGCATTGGCCTTTTTGTTTTATTTTGGTGTGCTCTTTGATTATTAGTTGGCCCTGGGATTTTATTTTATATCTCGAGTCCTGATCATCATGGAGAAAGACCAACCTCCTCGTCGGTCTCATCGTTTGTTGAAGTTACCACCACATCTTGATCCTTTACTAAAGTTGCCTTCTAAAAGGAGTAGAGTTAATAAACATGGTACATATATCTCCACCTCCCAAACTCGTGATCATCCAATTATGAGTACTAAGTCACACCTGAACATCTCGGAGAGTCCTTTGACTCATGTATTGGGACTTCTGCACTTTCTCCCTCTAAGTCTCATAATGTTTTTTTCCTCCTCTACTAGGTCTATCACCATAGTTGTGCTACACTCGATATTGACTGGTTGTATCCATGATCATTGGAATTGTCTCTCCTATCTAGTATGATCCCATCATGGAGGTATACTAGTCCTAGAGACCTCCTATCTCTGAGCATCATGTCTGGAAATGTCTCTCCTTAACATAATGTTGGAAGGTCTTTCCCTCCATGTTTTCCTCTCTACATGGTCCAACTAGATCCTTATTTCTAGGAGAACCCTAGTAAAAAATGGCTACTGCCACACCAACCATACTTTTTTTCCCTATGTCTTGAAGGATCTCCACTAATTCTACATAGAAATTAGGTGCTTTGTGTCTGTCAAGGATAATTTAAGCCAGACCATCCACAATTCCTATATGGAATAGGATCTCTCAATTATACTCACATCCACACGTGAAGGTGATTGTAACTATGGACACAGTTTGTATAGGTAACAATATATGATCTCCGACCAAAGATATCACCACATTAGCCTATGTCATGAGTCTAGAGCACAAATATTTGTTGGAATTATTGTCCTTATCGAACCACAAAATATTGAAAGTTATAATCTAGGACAACTTCCTCTCTTGAACCCTTTTCATGAGATATTCCCCCATAGCTCCAAAGTTGTAATGTTGCAATAGGTTTACTGCAAACGATATCACTCCCTAGATCACAAAAAAATGATGGAGTATTCTCTGATTTTGGATTTGATCTGGTCATGGTCCTTGAAGAAAAATACAGATACCATGGTCCCCATCAAGAAGGAATAAACAGGATAAACTTCTCCAAAACCCAAGACTCCTAAACAACCTAATAGGGCATGCTTCCATTCTGGATAATTTAAAAGAAATAGTCAATGGAATGAAGGGGCGGAAGGAGCCTTATATTCCTTTTCCACTTCTTAATGGCCTAATGTCGATGCGTTCAAACTAGATATACTATATACACCAGAGTTATTCTCTCTTAAAGATGAGGTTTCAATATTGTCACCTTTGGCTCTCTTATCTTGATTATCTGTTGTAGCATGTTTCATTTTGCACCAAAGTAGTGTATGTTACATTGGGTCTATATATCAGATCTTTATGTATGCATGTCTTGATCACCTGACCCACTTGAACCAATAAATTCATATCCATGTTGGGTATGGTGGAGAGGCGACAAGAAACAATAAATGTTGTGTGTCCAACTGAAGCTTGGTATAGAGCATCTTGAACAGTCTTCTTCGACTCCACATCCAGAGAACTAGCCACCTCGTCAATAGGAAGTAGACATGGATATTTGAGCATAGCTCTAGCAATGGATATGATCTTCACGATATGATATTCACAATGTTAGAAATAATTACAAAAAATGCAAACTATCTCTCTCATTTTCCTGGGCTCTCCTGTGAGGGAGTCAAGCCCAGTCCTGCTCTGATACCATGTTGATTTTTCTGTATGATATGATATCTAATTGATTTATCATTACAATGATGAGTGTTCCATATATAGAGAACATATGGTGACCATCCATGAAAGGATGTGTCCCTTGGCTAATAAATAACTATTTATTATTATTATTATTATTATTATTATTACTTATTACTTATTATAAATATCATTTAATGATTAATAATTATATTATCGACTATTAATCTAGGATAATGTCTTCCCAATGTTTTCAAAAAATCAACAATAACATGTTGGTTGTGGAGCCTGATTATCTTCCTGATTCAGAGGTCTTTTGTTTTTCAACCGTGTTTATACCCCATGAAGACTTTACACCCCAGAAGAATGTACACTCTTCCACGTGGGGGAGTGCATAGGGGGGTTACCGCCTCTGCAAGGTTCGGGGGGGCTATCCCTCGAGCTGAGGGGTCTGAGGGAAGCGTCCCCCGATAAGGGTTTGGGGGTGAATCCCCTGAAGGAAAAATTTCCTTGTAAATGTATATTGCAATTTCATTGTAAATATGAACCGTTCATTATAAGGTCACAGATCTAATAGTAGAAATTATGTTAGGGTTTTTTTCCCTGGAAGGAAATCCTCTGTTATGATGGAAATGTATTGCGTCTATGCATTATGGAAAATATTGTATTCTGAGATAGGATATTGTGAGAGAAATAAGACGAAGTTATAGTGGTTTTGTTGTAGGTTGTATCTCTTCATTTGTTGGATAATAATAAAGGAAGGACCTGGTAATTTCTCTAGTGGACATAGCCCACACTGGGTGAACCACGTAAATCTGTGTCTCTATTGTATTGTGTATATTCTATGTTTTGTTTCCACATTTGTTTTATTTCAATGCTCCACAGTCCTGTTTTTCTAACATAGCATTCAACTTTGGACCATCTAGTTACCTTTAGGATCATTGCAGAGGAGTTATGCAATACTAAAACCATTTTTATTTTATTTTTTACTTTAGAAAAGATTTTGATACAGTTCCCAGGAAAAACCTTTGGGATAGGTTGGAAGATATAAAAGTGCCTTTTGATTTGAGGGTTGTTACAATAAGGTTATATGAGAACATTATTTCCAAGTTTAAGAACATTGAGGGCTAGTGGAAAGATATTAACTGCAATATTGGAGTCAAGCGATGTAGCCCTTTGTCCCCTAACCTTTATGGCATATAAATTGACAAGTTAGAATATTGCTTGGAAGAAGCAAGTTGTTTTGGCCCTACTCTCACTGGTATAGTCATGAATATTCTTCTTTATGTTGATGATATTGTTTTTATGGTGAGGAGTCACCAAGATCTTGGAAAGAAACTAAGAATCCTCAAGGATTTTTTCTCCAATAAGAGTATGATTGTTAATACTGACAAGATGAAGTTCATGATCATTAAATCCAATAAGATCACTTATGATACCTTTTTATATGACAAAAATAACTTGGAGGAAGTGAATTCATACAAATATCTTGGAATCGATATTCACTAGAATCTCAACTAGAATTATATAATTGAGAAAAGGATTATTGGGGGATGGAAATATTATTATGGGATTGAAACAAATTGTAAAACATCCAATATTTGGATATGGGATAAGAAGAACCTCCTCTTTGAGAATCATGTTACTCTTTTTATTCTATATGTATGTGAAGTCTAGGGATGCAGTATATCTCTTGAATCCTTGAGAAAGATAGATAAAATCCAAAATAATTTTATAATCTATAATCTCA
This sequence comes from Picea engelmannii, assembly GCA_009831015.1. Taxonomy (NCBI): domain Eukaryota; kingdom Viridiplantae; phylum Streptophyta; class Pinopsida; order Pinales; family Pinaceae; genus Picea; species Picea engelmannii. The sequence continues at coordinate 219,862 of ML778747.1, forward strand.
TAATTAAAGGAAATACTCCCTATCTCATCCTCCTCTCAGAGTCAAGTATTTCCCCCATTGAGAGCTCGGCTATGACTAGATACATAATGTATAAGAACAAGTTAAACAACATGGAATACAAGAGGCTTCCTAAAATTGCTTCAAAATTTAGTCATAACCACCTTCGACTCAAGATGGCATAAAGATGCCCATTATTGGCTAAGACATTGGGGAATCATGGAAGATGCCATTTTGTAGAATAAGGATACTATTAAAAATATCATTAAACCAAAATTTAAGGAGAAAATGTGGTATGACAAAGAGTTAGAGGAAAAAATAAAATTAAGGTATTATAAGGATGTAATCAACCCTAATTTAGAAGATTAAAATTATCTCTAAGTTTTGATAAGTGTAAAGAAAAAAATAATCATTTCTAAGATAAGAACAAATTCTCACAAGATCGATAGTGAAATTGGGCATTGGTCAATTCCTAAAACTCCATGGGATGAAAGTGTGTGTCACCTTTGTGACACTAAGAAGGTTGAATATGAAAATCACTTTCTCTTATATTTTCCAACCTATAACCATAGTAGATCTCAATTCCAAAATATTTGTCACACTACCAACATTCCTAACCTTTTAACTCAAAAAAACTATGGTGATATTGGAAATATGTTAATTAATTGGTTTGGTTGTCATTGATGTCAACCCTTGAAGTAAGTATGATAGCAAATTCTGGTAGCCCCAACATTATGGTTAAGGGACTTTATTTTGATTGATGTATAATGGTATGAATATTAATATATATTTAGGTAAGACTATTCTAGATGGATAGTGCATGTCATTCCATTTCCGGTGATATGTGGAACACCACATAATTGCTCACAGTTATAGAGTTATGGCTTTCTGAAGTTGGATAACCCTCATGAGTTATCTAGAAGGTAGAAGAAGTCAAATTATTCTAGAAGCTCTTAGAAGAAGTTGACTAGTCAAGTGGGTGAAACTAGGAGTTAATCATGGGTTAAGTTGTTGCAGTAAGAAAATAATTAAAAATAATTTAGTTGCAACTAGAAGTGGAGAATTTACTATTTGTAGAAACGTGGGTTAGAAGTGAACAGGTAGTTAGAAGTGGGTTAGCCCTAAAATAAGGAAATTGGTTTAAGTTGGTTGGAAGGTAACCCCTTGAGGAAGCTACATGGAAGTATAAATAAGAGAGAAAAGATCTCCTATTAGTACCTATTGAGCACATTGAATATATATTATTGTGTAAGGTTTATTGCAGGTACTCGTTGATACATATGAAGTTACTCAAGTCTGAGGTAGCACGAAGGGTTGATGGAGAAAGTTTCGGAATTACAAAAAATACTGAAAAAAACCTTAGTTTTTGAGGTTTACGTGGGCTGCAGTGGAGAAGGGCGCATACATACGTGGGCTAGAAGTATAACTATTACAATAAATTTTACCTCACTCCATGCAACTTGATTGAATGGCCTTCCATTTCCCTATGCAGACTTGAAGTCCCCTTTTTGTTCATTCCAGAGACAAAAAATCATATTTTTCCACATATACGCTCCCTATCAGTTATACAACAAGCGTATATGTAGGTTTCTCCACTACAACCCATGTACAATGGTCTTGGTGCTCAAAATTAAAAATTATGTCGAGTTTACATGACATATCATGAAATCCATGATCCTTGACCTTCCACATACTAGAAACACTCTAACTCATCCCTTCAGTTCCATTCTAAGGCTATAAATTGAGCCATATCCAAGCCTTGGAGAGAACAATCCAACTTTGAGAGAAAAGACACTCTGGAGAAATTTCACTTCATATTGAGTATGCATCCCTTTGTCCTGGAAAGTCTGAACTCCTTGTTCATCCCTCAAGATCTTCCTTCTTTGTGATGGAGAACCTCATTGACTCCTATATATGAGCTTTCCTTTGGTGGAGGATTGAAGTGGTGGAGGCCCAGCTGGAGGTATTTAGTTTCTCGGTTCTGACATGTGTCATTACAAAATTTTGTCACCTGTGTACTTCTTCTGATTATTTTAATAGAAATATTTTTTTTCTCGTCCAATTGATATCTTACAAATATATGAATTATTATTCCATGGGCGTATTTTTCATGTATGTTAACGGATTATGCTAATATATACTAACATTATATATTATCACCATATGCTTTCGTATATTGGTTGTTGAGGAAAAGTTGCATTTATAAAACTTTGGGTCACATGCTCAACAATGGGCTTATTCGAACATCTGAATGAGGTAGACTCTTAGCCTTGTCTTGTTAGCATTTCATTCATATAGCATACTTGGGATTAGAGTTGATTTATGCATGGAATTCTGTCTGTTGTGGTTTACCCCTAGCCATAGATATATTTTCCTCATAACATAATTGGAGACCATACTGGGGAATTGATCTCCTATTTTGTGGTTTGGAGTGTTTTCCTCCTTGATTTGATCTATGTTAGCCTGAGTTTCCTTGTCACTTGTTGCTTGACAACCTATTTTTTACCTTGCATCTGAGTTTCTTGGCTTAACCCTTTCCCTAGAATTGTTTTTGTTGGCATACGCAACTTTTCCCTTGACATACGTGTATATACATGAGTTGTCTTCCTATAGGGAGTGTATATACGTGATTGTTTCTCAAACAATCATGGACATCATCTCTTTAGTATTGCTAGCTGAGTTTGGTGTTTGATGGGTGAGTTTTGTTGGTTGTTGAGTCTTCTTGGGTCCCTGTTCTAACTGTTAAGTGTGTACAGAGTGATAGGAATCCTTTTTATTGTTGAATTTTTGGGAGGATTTCTTTCTTATCATCTTTTTCAGTGGTTTTCCTTGCACATTGGTCTGAGTGTTTTCTTCTTGGTATCTTTCTTGACTTGTATCTTTTTTCTTGCATTAGGGTCTTCCTGTGAAGTTTCTATTCATTCCTTGCATATTATTTTCTTTGTATCGAAAATACAAAAATATTTTCTTATTTTCATTATGGAATTTGAACATAGTTACCAACTTAACGAGAACTCTACAAAGTTCTCGTTTTTTGGGGGGTTAAGTTTTTTACCTCGTTTTTAAAAATGGTGTTACCGGTAGCACCCCCCTCCATTTTTAGGTGGTTTTTTGATATTTTAAATTTTCTGATACATAAGATTTCCACTTTGTTTTTTTAAATGCTCGTTTTTTCATTTTTTTTCAATTTTTTCAATTTTTTTTTCTCAACGATGTTTTTTCATCTATTTTCAAACTTTTCAATTTTATTTTTATTTTTATTTTTATTCAATCTTTTTTTAATCATATTTCCATGCTTCGTCCAATGTTAAAAATGTTGTACACCATTTATTTTTTTGAAATTAAGATTTTTCGTATAATTATTTGTCCTTAATTAAGTTATGGTTCCATACATTTTAAATATAGTGGAAAATATCATTTTTAACACACTTTTTTAACCTTACTTCAATAAATAGAAAATAATTGTTAAATAACAATATTTTTAAATATTTAGAAAAATATATATATATAATTTTTTTTTTATCAATTAAAAACTAAAATAAATAAGAAAACAAACAAAATTGAAATTAAAAACACAAAAACATTTTAAAAACAAATTTATATGAGAAAAAACCATCCAAAAAAAACTTTAAAAGCTAAAAAGGATAAGAAAACCATAAAATTAAAAAATTATATATATAAAATAAAATAAGTAAGAAAAAAGGTAAAAAATAAATTTATAGCCCAAAAAAACTTTAAAAATTATAAAATTATATAATATATATATATATAAATAAAAATAAAAATAAAAAATAAAATAAAATAAAATAAAAAACCCTAAATTAAGAAACTTAAAATATAAATTTTAATACAAAATTTAAATAAAAATTCACAAAAAATAAGTTGAAAAACTTTAAAACCACAACCAAAAAAAATAAAATTTATATAAAAACCTTAAAAAAATAAAATTTACAAAAAAAAATTAAAAAAACTAAAAAAAAACATAAACCTATGTTATACCTATGTTATAATATAACTATGTTATATTATAACACAGTTATATTATAACTATGCTATAATATAACATAGTTAGTTATAACTCTGTTATCAAATGAATGGGACTTGGGCCAGGCCCGCGGGGGGCTGGGGAAATGCCCGGCATCGCCCCAGCCCCCCGCGAGCCTGGCCCAGGTCCCATGGGCATCCACAGGACCACGGCCAGGCCCGCGGGCCTGGCCGTGGTCCTGGGCGTCCACAAGAGCTCTCAAATTATACTTGTTTTCCATGACACAACCATCCAAGCATTGTTGTGATTGCGTCCTTCAGTCATTCTCATATATATTTACATATTTATCATATTCTTCCATCCCTTCACTTCAACAAATATGGCAACTTGTCGTACTGAGAACTTTCTAGTCTGCAATCCCCAAAAATTATCATCTTTGTTCGAATAAGAATTAATCATCTTTGTTCGAATAAGAATTAAAGAGAAATGTGAATGGCAATTTTCTTATAGATATTACCACCGTACCATGCCACATGATCGCACCAGACACGAAAGAAAAACTCATCATCCACTGCACTATTTGAAATCGAGAGGTACTCACTAACACTATCACGACTCACAACACTACATGATCGCACCAGACACGACAGAAAAACTCATCATCCACTGTATTGTTTGAAACCGAGAGGTATTCGTTAGTACAGTCACGACTCACAACAGCACATTATCGCACCAGACACAAGAGAAAAACCCATCATCCACTGTATTTTTTGAAATTGAGGGATAACCACTAGCACCGTCACAAGAAATGTTATGTAAAGAGGAGTATTAGTTGTATTGTTTAATAGGATATGACATTTTCTAGGTGGAATTTACAAGATAAAGAAAATGCATCCTACACTAGGGTTTATGGAAATCTGTTTAGATGTTGCGATCCTGTTTGCCCTAAATTCTGCGGATCATTATATGCATTTTGCATGAGATCAAATGTGAATGTTTGATGGTGAAGCACCCATAGTCATCATTTTCGAATCTATTATTTTTCTAAACATGGATGACATCCATCCTCATCTTCTTCAAAACTATTTTCATGAATTGCATGTATATTATTTTTTAACTTGTTTAAATGGGTTTAAACAATGTAAGGATTTTTTAAACAAGGTTTTTGGTATCTTTGTTTTCCGTAGAAGAAATGGATATGGAACTCTCCTCCAGCATAAACCCCTTTGGTAAA